>JARGCV010001317.1:190000-195000 GCA_034064705.1 Bothrops alternatus | reverse complement strand
TATGCCCTCTCCAGGGCAGCTTGTAAAATCACAGTCTGCTCCTTTAGAGTCTCAAGAGCCTGTACAGCTTGCTTCAGAAATGCTTACAATTAAAGACTTATAGACTGCTTTAACAGCAGCATTATCCCCAGTAAATGTAGCATTATCCTCACTCAATGACAGAATGAATAAACTGGATGATAAACTAGAGGAAAAGATGGCTGAACAGAAAAAAGATTTCAAAGCTATGACAGAAGCATCTAATCAGGAGATGAGACAAGACATTGTGGAGGCTATTAAGGGTGTTTGGGACTATACTATTGGTGTTGAAGAAAAATTAGAAAATATTGAGCAGCAATTTGAAGAAAAATTAGAAGAAATCAAAAGTGATGTACAAGATCAGGCTACTTTGACACAATATCATCAGATGCAGTTTGCGGTTAGAATTAGGGGATTTAGAGAAGCTTCAAATGGGAACCAAGAGGATTTAAGAAAAATTGTTATTGAAGCTTTAACAAAATTTTTGGATGATTCAGTTGAGAATGTGGACTGGCAGATTGAACGGTTGTTTAGAGTGAACTCACGTATTGCAGCACAAAGAAATTTGCCTAGAGATATTGTGATATATTTTAATACAAGAAAATACAGAAATTGGGTTCTCTCTACAGCCTACAATAAACAACTGAGTGTTGCTGGTCAAGAAGTACTGGTTTTGAAAGAGATACCTCCTAAAATGTTGAGATCAAGGAAAGACTATGCTTTTTTGACAGAGGAGCTTAAAAGAAGAGAGATACAATATAGATGGGAGGTTCCAACTGGACTTTCTTTGTTTTTTAAAAATAATAGATATCGTTTGACTACTGTTGCTAAAGCGAAGGATTTTTTTGACAATATACTGATGGTTGACAGATCTGCTTCCCCAAAATCTAAGAAGGCAATTCTGGTCAAAGATTTAGAATTATTGCAATCTTCGGAATCTCAACAACCTCGAATAATTTCTTCGATAGATATGGATAAAGCAGCTCAACAACCAGTGCAGTTAATTGATATTTTTCAACCTTTGATAGCTGACAAGCCTAAAGATCCAAGGTGTGTACGTGAACCAACTCAAACCAAGCAAACTGATCTGACATCTTTGGAAGCCATGGGAGCAAGGCCTAAGAGGAAGGAAGAAGTGGTTTCGGTCTTGCAGAAGCTTTCACGAAAAGATCATGTCAAATAAGTATTTGACATGGAATGTCAATGGTTTAAATTCTCCACAAAAAAGGAAGAAGATATTTCATTATTTGAAGCAATGTAAAAATGACGTAATCTGTTTACAAGAAACTCATATTAGAACTTCGGACCAGAAATATTTGATTAATAACAAATTGGGTACACATTTTGTGGCATCATCTTTAGACAAAAAAAATGGAATTGTTATTTATGTTAAAAATCATATAAAAGCTAAATTAATAGAAGCAGATAATCAAGGAAGATTTTTAGCTATAGAAATTTTATTGGACGGGAAGAAAGTTCTTTTGATGGGTATATATGCTCCAAACCAAAAACAAGGTATATTTTATAAATTATTACATAAAAAGTTAATACAGTTGGATTATAGATCCTGTATTTTAATGGGAGACTGGAATGGAATTCTTGATGCTGGTTTGGACAAGAAAAAGATCTTACCTGTTTCTCAATCGCGTTCAATATTGCCTAAATCTTTTTTTGATATTAAAGATGATTTTAATTTGTTAGATATATGGAGAGAAAGACATGGTAGGGATCAAGAGTTTACTTTTTTCTCGGATAGACATCAATCATTTTCTAGAATTGATTTTATTTTAACTACTAGTGATTTTATGTTAAGTTTAAAGAAAGTTAAAATTTTACCTAATGTATTGTCTGATCATAACCCAGTTATGATGGAACTAAGGACTGGTCAATTTAAATGCAGATCCTGGAGACTTAATGAAAATTTGTTTAAATATGAAATGTATGTGGAAGAATGTAAAAAGGCTATCAAGGAATTTTTTAGGCTAAATCAGAATATAGGTTTACCAATAGAAACGGTGTGGGACTCTAGCAAGGCCCACATGCGTGGAATATTAACTGAATTGAATGCAAGACATAGACGTAAACAAGAGGAAAAGAGAAGAGTCTTAGAAGTGGAGATAAGAAAGAAAGAGTTATTATTAATAGATAAGCCAGATGATAGTAATATTAAAGAAGGGATAAAGGTTTTACGGAAACAATTTGATATTTTGATGACCGACCAGGTTGCCAGGAATATACAATATGCTAAACATAATACTTTTTTTAATGCTAATAAACCTGGCAGATGGTTGGCTTATACATTAAGGAAAAAACAAAAATCCCGTTTAATTGAGAAGGTAGAATATAAGGGGCAAGAAGTATTTCATCAAGAAACTATTAAGAAGGCTTTTCTAGAGTTCTACACCAAATTGTATGCTGAAGAAAAAGTTCAAGAGCAAGAGGTAGATGCCTTCTTACAAAATCAAAATGTTTTGGAAATTACTTTGGAACAAAGAGATAGATTAAATGCTGTGATTAAATCAGAAGAAATTATTGATGCAATCAAGCAATTGAAATTGGGAAAATCTCCAGGAACTGATGGTCTTACTACAATTTATTATAAGTGTTTACAGGAGGAAGTGGTCGAACATTTGAGGGAGTTATTTGTGAATATACAAGAGGGTGGTCGGGTTCCACCCTCTTGGAAAACGGCTAATGTTTGTTTGATTCCTAAAGAGGGTAAAGATAATGTCCAAGTAGAAAATTTTAGACCTATCTCCTTGTTAAATATGGATTACAAGATTTTTGCAAAAATTTTGGCTAATAGATTAATGACAGTTTTGACACAGAGGATACATCCGGATCAGACTGGTTTTTTACAAGGGAGACAGATGAAAACCAATGTTAGACAACTTGTTAACATATTGGAATACTTGGATAAACATATTCAAGTGCCGGCTGTTTTAATGTTTTTAGATGCAGAAAAAGCTTTTGATAGACTGAATTGGACATTTTTGCAAAGGCTTGTGGTAAGGATGGGAATGGGGGACCAGTTTATTAACTCTATAACAGCTATATATCAGAAACAAACAGGACAGATTATAGTAAATGGTCAATTAACAGATTCGTTTAATATTGAGAAGGGTACTAGACAGGGCTGTCCCTTATCTCCTTTATTGTTTGTTTTAACTTTAGAGGTTTTATTGAATAGGATTAGAGCATCAGAGGAATTAAAGGGGGTACAAATTAGAAAACATGATTATAGATTATGTGCCTTTGCAGATGATTTACTTGTGACATTGACTCAGCCAATACAATCGACTCAGAGTTTGATGGAAATTATTCGAAATTACAGAAAAGTATCAGGTTTTAAATTAAATTTATCCAAGACAAAGATGTTGGTTAAAAATTTTGATAATAAATTAAAACAAGATCTGGAAAGTATAACGGGATGTGAGATAGTTAAAAAAGTCAAATATTTAGGAATCTATATAGAAGCATCAAATGGTAAATTATATAAGAATAATTATGAGTTCTTATGGAGTAAAGTGCAAAAAGAATTGGAGAATTGGAAAAAATTACAATTATCTATGTTGGGTAGGATAGCCGCTATTAAAATGAATGTATTACCGAAATTTTTATTTTTATTTCAAATGTTGCCAATACTTAAAAAGGATGGGAATCTTGATGAATGGCAGAAAGGTATAAACAATTTTATTTGGGATGGCAAGAAACCAAGGGTTAAACTTAAAATTATTCAAGACACAAGAGAGAGAGGTGGATTGAAAGTGCCTAATTTCAAATTATATTATTATGCAGCAGTTCTAGTGGCAATAAGTGATTGGATTAATTTAACAAATGAAAGAATATTGAATATAGAAGGATATGGGTTAGTGTATGGGTTCCACGTGTATTTAGTTTATGATAAAAAATTGGATAGGGGTTTCAAAGAGCATATATTAAGAAACTCTGTGATGCGTGTCTGGAAAAAGTATTATTATAAGTTAAACGGTAAAATTCCTTTATGGACTGTTCCCAGGCATGCAATACAGAGTGTAGGTACACAACAAATTCAAGACGTGGTGCCCTGATAAACTTTTAAATAAAGGGAATAGCCTAGAACTGAAATCATTAGATAGATTAAGGGAGGAAGGTATAGCTCACAATTGGTATCATCATGCACAACTTCAAGCCAGATGGCAAAAAGATGTCAAGATGGGTTTTTCTTTAAAGGATGAAAAATTAATTATACAAATTAGAGACCAAAGAGTGATGCATATCAAAAGAATATATGATGCTTTAATCGAAATTGATTCTGGAAAGGAATTAGTTAAAGATTGTATGATTAAGTGGGAAGGTAATTTTGGACATCCAATTATGATGGAAACTTGGAAAAGAATATGGGTGGAAAATGTTAAATTTACACAAGCTCAGCATTTAAGAGAGAATTTTTTTTAATAATTTTTTTATTAAATTTTTTAAAAACTTTTAACAATTATAACATAGTAACCTATTAACTCAACTGAAAACAAACAAATTACATAATAAAAATAAACAATACAAAGAGCTGCTCGGAACCCCCCTCCACAACACCCTCCACCAGCCCACTCCTCTTGTATTTTCGCTCCTCCTCCTCGCCATCCAAAACGCTAACTAAAATTCTACCGAGCATCCTACAAAAGTTATCTATCTATCTATCTATCTATCTATCTATCTATCTATCTATCTATCTATCTATCTATCTATCTATCTATCTATCTCATCCGTCTGTCTGTCTGTCTGTCTGTCTTTCTATCTATCTATCTATCTATCTATCTATCTATCTATCTATCTATCTATCTATCTATCTCATCCATCCATCTAGCTATGTATTCATCCATCCATCCACCTATACATCCATTACTCTCTCTCTCTCTCTCTCTCTCTCTCTCTCTCTCTCTCTATCTATCTATCTATCTCATCCATCCATCTAGCTATGTATTCATCCATCCATCCACCTATAC
>JARGCV010001317.1:172500-177500 GCA_034064705.1 Bothrops alternatus | reverse complement strand
AGATTACAACAAACTCTTTCCAAACATCCCAATTACTCACTCCGTCTTTATCACAGTGTCCGAGACCTCATTATCCTTCGCTAGGTTTTTCAAAACATCAGACTTTCAAAGCATTGCAAAAGCTTCCAAACCTCTCATTGATAAACGTTGCCCGTAACAAGGGCGTAGTCTACTTCCCCCTTCTAATATAGTGTCCGATACGTCACTTCCCCCCATTACTTCCTTTTTCCAGTTAACTGACACCTTCGCTTATCAAACCTTCTGAACCTCGGATCAATCCATTGCTCGTCTTGCTCTAAATCTGACTCATCATTTGGAGAGTCTGAATCAGAATGCATACAAAACTCCTCATTGTCTGATTCGGCTGCCGGGGGGGGGAAATACCCAGAGGGGCCGGCTTGTGCTTCCTCATTCTCTGATATGTCATCATCCAGTCGTGAGACACCCACAACACTATCCCCCCCCGCAGGCCCCTCCCCCGGGGGTCGTCGGAAGGGATGTGGTTTGGAGGGAAATGCAGTATGAAAATCCCACTTTAACTCAGGAGCCTCAAAATCCTGAGCATCTACCCAAGAGCCAGCGGAGGGCCCACCCCCGGTCCAATCAACCAAATATTGGAAGCGGTCGTCGAGCCATCGGGAATCTCGGATGCCGGACACCTCCAACCGGGAAACAGGAACTTGAGCACGGCGAGCTGTCGGGCCCGGATCAGGAGGTCGAAGCGGAGAATCAGGGTTGACAGGAACAAGCAAGGAGCGATGAAACACGGGATGTACACGAAAAGACCTAGGCAAAGTCAAACGATAGGTCACCGGATTGATGACCGTCTCCACAGGGAAAGGACCCAGGAAACGTTGATCAAGCTTGCGGTGAATTCTCCCTGGAAACAAGTACTTGGTGGAAAGCCAAACCCGATCTCCAACAGCTAACGGCGGCGTGTCGCGACGCGAGCGGTCTGCAACCCGCTTGTAGTCTTCCTTGGCTTTAGTCAAGTGCTGCTTAACCATCTCGTGAACTGACTGCAGTTCGGTTAAATAGTCCTCTGCAACTGGAACTGGAGAATCGAGGAGCGTGAGCGGGAAAAATCTGGGATGATAGCCGTAGTTGGCAAAAAACGGAGTGGTCTGAGTGGAAGTGTGCTGAGAGTTGTTGAAAGCGAATTCGGCCACAGAGAGATATTTGGACCAATCGTTCTGTTGGTCGTTGATGAAACAACGCAAATACTGCTCCAGGATGCCAATCACTTTCTCTGTACCCCCATCAGTCTCTGGGTGATGCGTGGAGGCTAGATTAACTTGGACTTGAAGCGCAGACATGAGTTCTCTCCAGAACTCCGAGGTGAACTGGGTTCCTCGGTCGGACACTATTTTGTCAGGCAAACCGTGTAGCCGGAAGATATGTTGAATGAACAGCTGAGCAGTGACCTTGGCTGTTGGTATTCTTCGGCAAGGAATGAAATGTGCCATTTTGGTCAGCATGTCCACTACTACAAAGACAACGGTGTAGCCGGCAGAAACAGGTAGACAAGTCAAGAAGTCCATGGAAATAGCTCCCCAGGGTCTCTCCGGCGTGGGTAAAGGCTGTAATAATCCCGGAGGGGCTCCTGTGGCATGTTTTGCCTGACGGCACCGTACACAGGAATTCACATAGGATTGCACATCATGGCGAAGTCTGGGCCACCAAAAAGTCCGAGACACTAAGTGCAGAGTCTTAAAGAAACCAAAATGACCTGCCGCAGGGTTATCATGGCATTGAGTCAGGATGAGACCCCGGAGTGGGCCTGCTGGAACATATAACAGGTTACGGAAGCGTAATAGTCCCTCGGACAAGGTCCAAGGTGAGTCGGGACCCACCTCTTGTCTCTTCCGTATTGCAAAGTTATCTAGTTGTTGCGCTTCCCGAATCTGTCGTCGTAGATCTACCGGATCATGCACGGCTGCGATCGATTCGATAGGCAGAATGGTTCGAAGCGGTAAGGGATCCTTGACCTGTAGATACTCAGGTTTACGGGACAGGGCATCTGCTCTTTTGTTGTACCCTTTCGGAATGTAGGTGACTTTGAAGTTGAATCGAGCGAAGAACAAAGACCAACGGATTTGACGTTGATTCAATTTCCTGGCAGATTGCAAAAATTCCAAGTTTTTATGGTCAGTTCGAACTTCAACTTGGTAGCGGGCTCCTTCCAGGTGGTGTCTCCAGGTCTCAAAAGCAGTCTTGATGGCCAATAGTTCCTTTTCCCAAATGGTATAATGGCGTTCGGAGGGACTCAGTTTCCTGGAGTAATAAGCACACGGGAACAGGGGGCCGCCATCTTGGCGTGTTTGAAGTAGCACGGCCCCTACTGCAACATCTGAGGCGTCAGCCTCCACTACAAAGGGTCGACAAGGATCTGGATACTTGAGAATGGGTTCCTGAACAAAAGCCTTTTTGAGGGTCTGAAACGCCTGTTGCTCGGCATCGCCCCACTGGAACTTAACGCCTTTCCATAACAGTCGAGTAAGGGGTGCAGTCAAGGCAGAAAATCTCAGAATAAATATCCTGTAATAGTTCGCAAATCCCAAAAGTCTTTGGACATCTTTTGCTTTACATGGTGGTTGCCAGGTTTGCAAGGCCTCAACCTTGCCAGGATCCATGGCGATGCCTTGTGGAGAAATCACATGTCCCAGAAACTCAATGGTGGTTTGATAGAATTGACATTTCTCTAACTTGGCGTAAAGGTGATGCTCCCTCAAGCGTTGCAAAACTCGCCGGAGATGGTGAAGATGAGTGGCTCGTGACGGGGAGTAAATCAGGATGTCATCGAGGTAAACCACCACAAATTGATCTAATAAATCCCGGAAGATGTCATTCATGAAATGTTGAAAGACGGCCGGAGCATTGGTGAGTCCAAAGGGCATAACGGTATACTCAAAATGACCATACCTGGTTCCAAACGCGGTCTTCCACTCGTCCCCCTCTCGAATGCGAACCAGGTTGTAAGCACCCCTTAAATCTATCTTGGTGAAGATGGTCGCTGATCGGAGACGGTCCATGAGATCAGGAATCAAAGGCAGAGGGTACCGGTTGCGCACCGTGATGGCATTGAGCTTGCGATAGTCACAGCATAGGCGTAAATCTCCGGTTTTCTTCTTCACGAATAACACAGGAGCTGACAAAGGCGAGGAAGAGGGACGAATGAAACCCCTGGCCAGGTTTTTGTCCACAAAGTCTTTCAAAGCGGCCAACTCGGGTTCTGACATGGAGTAAAGGCGTCCCCTTGGAAGCTTGGCATTTGGTAGCAAATCAATGGCACAGTCATATGGTCTATGCGGAGGCAATTGGTCTGCCTCTTTCTCATTGAATATATCTGCAAAGTCCGCTAGGTCGGCCGGCAAGGTGATGTCAGGGTGGGATGGTAGCTGGGCTGCACACACTTGGCGTACGTGGTCTATGCATTGCAAACTGGGAAATGAAACAAAGTTCTGGGACCACACCACACAAGGATCATGGGTTCTCAACCAGGCTAGGCCGAGAACTAAGGGGAAATGAAGTCCCTTGGTAACATAGAATTGGATGGCTTCTTCATGTTGTCCTATGACCAGGCGTATGGGCTGGGTCATAAACTTGATCGGTCCAGACAACAATTCACGCCCATCGATTGTCTCAACCAACATAGGCGGCTTCACGGAGCACAAAGGTATGGCATGCTGACGAGCGAAAGCTTCATTCATGAAATTGGTGGTGGCTCCAGAATCCAACAAGGCGTGGGCCGGAATGCCCTGGGCATGATTTCCCAGAAGTATATTGGTTGCTAGGATCAGATGTCTCGGAGGACCGGGGTCGTCGTCTGCGGAACTGGAACTGGGTTTGGCGCCTGCCCGACCCAATGTTTCCATTAGGCCGGGCTCTGGCCGTTTCCCGGCAAGGTGGCTTGAAACTGCTGAGTGGGAGGCCGAGCTGGAACAGGAGTAGGACCTGCCGTACCACGTCTTTTCTGGGGGCAGGCCATGACGAAGTGACCCATCTCTCCACAGTAGAGGCACAAGCCCTCAGCTCTCCGTCTTGCCTTCTCAGCCTCGGTCAAACGAGATCTGGCTGCACCAAGATCCATGGGCTCATCTCTGGTCATGGGTGCAGGGCGCCTCTCAGTGTAAGCCGGTCCTGTTTGGAAAATACGTCTGGGTGCCGGGATGGGTGGAGCGATAGATAGGGTCTGGAATCCTCTGCGTGGTGCAGGAACTGGCTTGGCACTTCCGGTGACTGGAACCATCTGTTTGTCTAGGCGGGCATCCATGGCTTGCGTTCGCGCTTCAATAGCCAAACAATGTTGGTATAATGCATCCAGGGTTGCGGGTATTTCAGTAACTTTCAATCCATTCAAGATCTGGGAAGACAGACCATCTAGAAAGATTTCCATGAGAGCCTCATCATTCCAATTAATTTCTTGAGCTAGGCGGCGAAAATCTGATATATATTCCGCTACGCAGCGCGATCCCTGACGTAGCTCGCGTATCCGCCGGGTGGCATTTTGTCTACGAAGGGGGTCAACAAATTCTCTTTCCATCAGCTGGCAGAATCCTGCATAATTGCTCAGGACAGGATCTTGTCCGTCTATCAGAGGAGACGACCAATCAGCAGCTTGCCCAGAGAATAAACTTAAGATGAACGCTACTTTTGTTTCATCGAGCTGGAAATCTGCTGGGGTTGAGGCAATGAATGTTTTGCATTGGTTTAAAAAAGCTGGAAATTTATTACGCTCTCCAGTAAACTTATCAGGCAAGGCTAAGTAACATCTGTTTCTTCTGGGAGGGGGGGCTGGAGCAGGGGCTGCTGCTGCGTCTTGAATTTGCTGTTGCAAATGTCCAATTTGTTGCTGGAGATTTTGAACTAATAAATGCAGAGCCGGGTTAGCAGCCAGGAGTTCCTCCATGACGTCACTGAAAGCTCTGATTAATTTTCGTCTTTTCTGTTTTAAATGGGTTACGGGCAATCTGTTATGTCTGGTCTCTCTCAGCCCATTA
>JARGCV010001317.1:162500-165000 GCA_034064705.1 Bothrops alternatus | reverse complement strand
GGCATCATCTTTAGACAAAAAAAATGGAATTGTTATTTATGTTAAAAATCATATAAAAGTTAAATTAATAGAAGCAGATAATCAAGGAAGATTTTTAGCTATAGAAATTTTATTGGACGGGAAGAAAGTTCTTTTGATGGGTATATATGCTCCAAACCAAAAACAAGGTATATTTTATAAATTATTACATAAAAAGTTAATACAGTTGGATTATAGATCCTGTATTTTAATGGGAGACTGGAATGGAATTCTTGATGCTGGTTTGGACAAGAAAAAGATCTTACCTGTTTCTCAATCGCGTTCAATATTGCCTAAATCTTTTTTTGATATTAAAGATGATTTTAATTTGTTAGATATATGGAGAGAAAGACATGGTAGGGATCAAGAGTTTACTTTTTTCTCGGATAGACATCAATCATTTTCTAGAATTGATTTTATTTTAACTACTAGTGATTTTATGTTAAGTTTAAAGAAAGTTAAAATTTTACCTAATGTATTGTCTGATCATAACCCAGTTATGATGGAACTAAGGACTGGTCAATTTAAATGCAGATCCTGGAGACTTAATGAAAATTTGTTTAAATATGAAATGTATGTGGAAGAATGTAAAAAGGCTATCAAGGAATTTTTTAGGCTAAATCAGAATATAGGTTTACCAATAGAAACGGTGTGGGACTCTAGCAAGGCCCACATGCGTGGAATATTAACTGAATTGAATGCAAGACATAGACGTAAACAAGAGGAAAAGAGAAGAGTCTTAGAAGTGGAGATAAGAAAGAAAGAGTTATTATTAATAGATAAGCCAGATGATAGTAATATTAAAGAAGGGATAAAGGTTTTACGGAAACAATTTGATATTTTGATGACCGACCAGGTTGCCAGGAATATACAATATGCTAAACATAATACTTTTTTTAATGCTAATAAACCTGGCAGATGGTTGGCTTATACATTAAGGAAAAAACAAAAATCCCGTTTAATTGAGAAGGTAGAATATAAGGGGCAAGAAGTATTTCATCAAGAAACTATTAAGAAGGCTTTTCTAGAGTTCTACACCAAATTGTATGCTGAAGAAAAAGTTCAAGAGCAAGAGGTAGATGCCTTCTTACAAAATCAAAATGTTTTGGAAATTACTTTGGAACAAAGAGATAGATTAAATGCTGTGATTAAATCAGAAGAAATTATTGATGCAATCAAGCAATTGAAATTGGGAAAATCTCCAGGAACTGATGGTCTTACTACAATTTATTATAAGTGTTTACAGGAGGAAGTGGTCGAACATTTGAGGGAGTTATTTGTGAATATACAAGAGGGTGGTCGGGTTCCACCCTCTTGGAAAACGGCTAATGTTTGTTTGATTCCTAAAGAGGGTAAAGATAATGTCCAAGTAGAAAATTTTAGACCTATCTCCTTGTTAAATATGGATTACAAGATTTTTGCAAAAATTTTGGCTAATAGATTAATGACAGTTTTGACACAGAGGATACATCCGGATCAGACTGGTTTTTTACAAGGGAGACAGATGAAAACCAATGTTAGACAACTTGTTAACATATTGGAATACTTGGATAAACATATTCAAGTGCCGGCTGTTTTAATGTTTTTAGATGCAGAAAAAGCTTTTGATAGACTGAATTGGACATTTTTGCAAAGGCTTGTGGTAAGGATGGGAATGGGGGACCAGTTTATTAACTCTATAACAGCTATATATCAGAAACAAACAGGACAGATTATAGTAAATGGTCAATTAACAGATTCGTTTAATATTGAGAAGGGTACTAGACAGGGCTGTCCCTTATCTCCTTTATTGTTTGTTTTAACTTTAGAGGTTTTATTGAATAGGATTAGAGCATCAGAGGAATTAAAGGGGGTACAAATTAGAAAACATGATTATAGATTATGTGCCTTTGCAGATGATTTACTTGTGACATTGACTCAGCCAATACAATCGACTCAGAGTTTGATGGAAATTATTCGAAATTACGGAAAAGTATCAGGTTTTAAATTAAATTTATCCAAGACAAAGATGTTGGTTAAAAATTTTGATAATAAATTAAAACAAGATCTGGAAAGTATAACGGGATGTGAGATAGTTAAAAAAGTCAAATATTTAGGAATCTATATAGAAGCATCAAATGGTAAATTATATAAGAATAATTATGAGTTCTTATGGAGTAAAGTGCAAAAAGAATTGGAGAATTGGAAAAAATTACAATTATCTATGTTGGGTAGGATAGCCGCTATTAAAATGAATGTATTACCGAAATTTTTATTTTTATTTCAAATGTTGCCAATACTTAAAAAGGATGGGAATCTTGATGAATGGCAGAAAGGTATAAACAATTTTATTTGGGATGGCAAGAAACCAAGGGTTAAACTTAAAATTATTCAAGACACAAGAGAGAGAGGTGGATTGAAAGTGCCTAATTTCAAATTATATTATTATGCAGCAGTTCTAGTGGCAATAAGTGATTGGATTAATTTAACAAATGAAAGAATA
>JARGCV010001317.1:147500-150000 GCA_034064705.1 Bothrops alternatus | reverse complement strand
CTATCTATCTATCTATCTATCTATCTATCTATCTCATCCATCCATCCATCTAGCTATGTATTCATCCATCCATCCACCTATACATCAATTACTCTATCTGTCTGTCTATCTATCTATCTATCTATCTATCTATCTATCTATCTATCTATCTATCTATCTATCTATCTATCTATCTATCTATCTATCTATCTATCTATCTATCTATCTATCTATTTATCTATCTATCTATCTATCTATCTATCTATCTATCTATCTCATCCATCCATCCATCTAGCTATCTATCTATCTATCTATCTATCTATCCATCCATCCATCCATCTAGCTATGTATTCATCCATCCATCCACCTATACATCCATTACTCTATCTATCTATCTATCTATCTACCTATCTATCTATCTATCTATCTATCTATCTATCTATCTATCTATCTATCTATCTATCTATCTATCTATCTATCTATCTATCCATCCATCCATCCATCCATCTAGCTATGTATTCATCCATCCATCCACCTATACATCCATTACTCTATCTATCTATCTATCTATCTATCTATCTATCTATCTATCTATCTATCTATCTATCTATCTATCTATCTATCTATCTATCTATCTATCTATCTATCCATCCATCCATCTAGCTATGTATTCATCCATCCATCCACCTATACATCCATTACTCTATCTATCTATCTATCTATCTATCTATCTATCTATCTATCTATCTATCTATCTATCTATCTATCTATCTATCTATCTATCTATCTATCTATCTATCTATCTATCTATCTCATCCGTCTGTCTGTCTGTCTGTCTGTCTGTCTTTCTATCTATCTATCTATCTATCTATCTATCTATCTATCTATCTATCTATCTATCTATCTATCTATCTATCTCATCCATCCATCTAGCTATGTATTCATCCATCCATCCACCTATACATCCATTACTCTCTCTCTCTCTCTCTCTCTCTCTCTCTCTCTCTCTATCTCTCTCTCTATCTATCTATATATATATATATATATATATCATCCATCCATCTAGCTATGTATTCATCCATCCATCCACCTATACATCCATTACTCTATCTATCTATCTATCTATCTATCTATCTATCTATCTATCTATCTATCTATCTATCTATCTATCTATCTATCTATCTATCTATCTATCTCATCCATCCATCCATCCATCTAGGTATGTATTCATCCATACATCCACCTATACATCAATTACTCTATCTATCTATCTATCTATCTATCTATCTATCTATCTATCTATCTATCTATCTATCTATCTATCTATCTATCTATCTATCTATCTATCTATCTATCTATCTATCTATCTATCTATCTATCTATCTATCTATCTATCTATCTATCTCATCCATCCATCCATCTAGCTATGTATTCATCCATCCATCCACCTATACATCAATTACTCTATCTGTCTGTCTATCTATCTATCTATCTATCTATCTATCTATCTATCTATCTATCTATCTATCTATCTATCTATCTATCTATCTATCTATTTATCTATCTATCTATCTATCTATCTATCTATCTATCTATCTCATCCATCCATCCATCTAGCTATCTATCTATCTATCTATCTATCTATCCATCCATCCATCTAGCTATGTATTCATCCATCCATCCACCTATACATCCATTACTCTATCTATCTATCTATCTATCTATCTATCTATCTATCTATCTATCTATCTATCTATCTATCTATCTATCCATCCATCCATCCATCCATCTAGCTATGTATTCATCCATCCATCCACCTATACATCCATTACTCTATCTATCTATCTATCTATCTATCTATCTATCTATCTATCTATCTATCTATCTATCTATCTATCTATCTATCTATCTATCTATCTATCTATCTATCTATCTATCTATCTCATCCATCCATCCATCCATCTAGCTATGTATTCATCCATCCATCCACCTATACATCAATTACTCTATCTATCTATCTATCTATCTATCTATCTATCTATCTATCTATCTATCTATCTATCTATCTATCTATCTATCTATCTATCTATCTATCTATCTCATCCATCCATCCATCTAGCTATGTATTCATCCATCCATCCACCTATACATCAATTACTCTATCTGTCTGTCTATCTATCTATCTATCTATCTATCTATCTATCTATCTATCTATCTATCTATCTATCTATCTATTTATCTATCTATCTATCTATCTATCTATCTATCTATCTATCTATCTATCTATCTATCTCATCCATCCATCCATCTAGCTATCTATCTATCTATCTATCTATCCATCCATCCATCCATCTAGCTATGTATTCATCCATCCATCCACCTATACATCCATTACTCTATCTATCTATCTATCTATCTATCTATCTATCTATCTATCTATCTATCTATCTATCTATCTATCTATCTATCTATCTATCTATCTATCTATCTATCTATCTATCTATCTATCCATCCATCCATC
>JARGCV010001317.1:140000-142500 GCA_034064705.1 Bothrops alternatus | reverse complement strand
CTGCTTCCCCAAAATCTAAGAAGGCAATTCTGGTCAAAGATTTAGAATTATTGCAATCTTCGGAATCTCAACAACCTCGAATAATTTCTTCGATAGATATGGATAAAGCAGCTCAACAACCAGTGCAGTTAATTGATATTTTTCAACCTTTGATAGCTGACAAGCCTAAAGATCCAAGGTGTGTACGTGAACCAACTCAAACCAAGCAAACTGATCTGACATCTTTGGAAGCCATGGGAGCAAGGCCTAAGAGGAAGGAAGAAGTGGTTTCGGTCTTGCAGAAGCTTTCACGAAAAGATCATGTCAAATAAGTATTTGACATGGAATGTCAATGGTTTAAATTCTCCACAAAAAAGGAAGAAGATATTTCATTATTTGAAGCAATGTAAAAATGACGTAATCTGTTTACAAGAAACTCATATTAGAACTTCGGACCAGAAATATTTGATTAATAACAAATTGGGTACACATTTTGTGGCATCATCTTTAGACAAAAAAAATGGAATTGTTATTTATGTTAAAAATCATATAAAAGCTAAATTAATAGAAGCAGATAATCAAGGAAGATTTTTAGCTATAGAAATTTTATTGGACGGGAAGAAAGTTCTTTTGATGGGTATATATGCTCCAAACCAAAAACAAGGTATATTTTATAAATTATTACATAAAAAGTTAATACAGTTGGATTATAGATCCTGTATTTTAATGGGAGACTGGAATGGAATTCTTGATGCTGGTTTGGACAAGAAAAAGATCTTACCTGTTTCTCAATCGCGTTCAATATTGCCTAAATCTTTTTTTGATATTAAAGATGATTTTAATTTGTTAGATATATGGAGAGAAAGACATGGTAGGGATCAAGAGTTTACTTTTTTCTCGGATAGACATCAATCATTTTCTAGAATTGATTTTATTTTAACTACTAGTGATTTTATGTTAAGTTTAAAGAAAGTTAAAATTTTACCTAATGTATTGTCTGATCATAACCCAGTTATGATGGAACTAAGGACTGGTCAATTTAAATGCAGATCCTGGAGACTTAATGAAAATTTGTTTAAATATGAAATGTATGTGGAAGAATGTAAAAAGGCTATCAAGGAATTTTTTAGGCTAAATCAGAATATAGGTTTACCAATAGAAACGGTGTGGGACTCTAGCAAGGCCCACATGCGTGGAATATTAACTGAATTGAATGCAAGACATAGACGTAAACAAGAGGAAAAGAGAAGAGTCTTAGAAGTGGAGATAAGAAAGAAAGAGTTATTATTAATAGATAAGCCAGATGATAGTAATATTAAAGAAGGGATAAAGGTTTTACGGAAACAATTTGATATTTTGATGACCGACCAGGTTGCCAGGAATATACAATATGCTAAACATAATACTTTTTTTAATGCTAATAAACCTGGCAGATGGTTGGCTTATACATTAAGGAAAAAACAAAAATCCCGTTTAATTGAGAAGGTAGAATATAAGGGGCAAGAAGTATTTCATCAAGAAACTATTAAGAAGGCTTTTCTAGAGTTCTACACCAAATTGTATGCTGAAGAAAAAGTTCAAGAGCAAGAGGTAGATGCCTTCTTACAAAATCAAAATGTTTTGGAAATTACTTTGGAACAAAGAGATAGATTAAATGCTGTGATTAAATCAGAAGAAATTATTGATGCAATCAAGCAATTGAAATTGGGAAAATCTCCAGGAACTGATGGTCTTACTACAATTTATTATAAGTGTTTACAGGAGGAAGTGGTCGAACATTTGAGGGAGTTATTTGTGAATATACAAGAGGGTGGTCGGGTTCCACCCTCTTGGAAAACGGCTAATGTTTGTTTGATTCCTAAAGAGGGTAAAGATAATGTCCAAGTAGAAAATTTTAGACCTATCTCCTTGTTAAATATGGATTACAAGATTTTTGCAAAAATTTTGGCTAATAGATTAATGACAGTTTTGACACAGAGGATACATCCGGATCAGACTGGTTTTTTACAAGGGAGACAGATGAAAACCAATGTTAGACAACTTGTTAACATATTGGAATACTTGGATAAACATATTCAAGTGCCGGCTGTTTTAATGTTTTTAGATGCAGAAAAAGCTTTTGATAGACTGAATTGGACATTTTTGCAAAGGCTTGTGGTAAGGATGGGAATGGGGGACCAGTTTATTAACTCTATAACAGCTATATATCAGAAACAAACAGGACAGATTATAGTAAATGGTCAATTAACAGATTCGTTTAATATTGAGAAGGGTACTAGACAGGGCTGTCCCTTATCTCCTTTATTGTTTGTTTTAACTTTAGAGGTTTTATTGAATAGGATTAGAGCATCAGAGGAATTAAAGGGGGTACAAATTAGAAAACATGATTATAGATTATGTGCCTTTGCAGATGATTTACTTGTGACATTGACTCAGCCAATACAATCGACTCAGAGTTTGATGGAAATTATTCGAAATTACAGAAAAGTATCAGGTTTTAAATTAAATTTATCCAAGACAA
>JARGCV010001317.1:112500-117500 GCA_034064705.1 Bothrops alternatus | reverse complement strand
CCGCGACCGCCTCTGCTTTTAAGATTGACTGACAAGGACTTTAAACAGACGGATTGAATACAGGAGTCTTTTGATTATCGCAAGTATACTGTTATTTTGTTTCTGCCTTTGTATTTACAAGTTTTCTTGAATCAACATAATTTTTTCAAAATGGCGATCGCTTTCTCTATCTAGTGAAAGTGAAAAATGAAAAGTGTGGATTGCGTTGGAAAGTGAAAGTGAAATCTTTTTCCTCTTTTTAAAGAGAAGTTTGAGAGACTATGTGGACTTGATTTAACTGGATTTTAAAAGAAATTGAAAAGGGAGGAAGAGGCAACTTTTTTTTTTTTAGTTATTTCTTCTCCTTTTTTCCTCTCTCCTTTTAATTATGACTACGAGACATAAGGCAGCAGCTGCTAAGGCGGCTATGCCCTCTCCAGGGCAGCTTGTAAAATCACAGTCTGCTCCTTTAGAGTCTCAAGAGCCTGTACAGCTTGCTTCAGAAATGCTTACAATTAAAGACTTACAGACTGCTTTAACAGCAGCATTATCCCCAGTAAATGTAGCATTATCCTCACTCAATGACAGAATGAATAAACTGGATGATAAACTAGAGGAAAAGATGGCTGAACAGAAAAAAGATTTCAAAGCTATGACAGAAGCATCTAATCAGGAGATGAGACAAGACATTGTGGAGGCTATTAAGGGTGTTTGGGACTATACTATTGGTGTTGAAGAAAAATTAGAAAATATTGAGCAGCAATTTGAAGAAAAATTAGAAGAAATCAAAAGTGATGTACAAGATCAGGCTACTTTGACACAATATCATCAGATGCAGTTTGCGGTTAGAATTAGGGGATTTAGAGAAGCTTCAAATGGGAACCAAGAGGATTTAAGAAAAATTGTTATTGAAGCTTTAACAAAATTTTTGGATGATTCAGTTGAGAATGTGGACTGGCAGATTGAACGGTTGTTTAGAGTGAACTCACGTATTGCAGCACAAAGAAATTTGCCTAGAGATATTGTGATATATTTTAATACAAGAAAATACAGAAATTGGGTTCTCTCTACAGCCTACAATAAACAACTGAGTGTTGCTGGTCAAGAAGTACTGGTTTTGAAAGAGATACCTCCTAAAATGTTGAGATCAAGGAAAGACTATGCTTTTTTGACAGAGGAGCTTAAAAGAAGAGAGATACAATATAGATGGGAGGTTCCAACTGGACTTTCTTTGTTTTTTAAAAATAATAGATATCGTTTGACTACTGTTGCTAAAGCGAAGGATTTTTTTGACAATATACTGATGGTTGACAGATCTGCTTCCCCAAAATCTAAGAAGGCAATTCTGGTCAAAGATTTAGAATTATTGCAATCTTCGGAATCTCAACAACCTCGAATAATTTCTTCGATAGATATGGATAAAGCAGCTCAACAACCAGTGCAGTTAATTGATATTTTTCAACCTTTGATAGCTGACAAGCCTAAAGATCCAAGGTGTGTACGTGAACCAACTCAAACCAAGCAAACTGATCTGACATCTTTGGAAGCCATGGGAGCAAGGCCTAAGAGGAAGGAAGAAGTGGTTTCGGTCTTGCAGAAGCTTTCACGAAAAGATCATGTCAAATAAGTATTTGACATGGAATGTCAATGGTTTAAATTCTCCACAAAAAAGGAAGAAGATATTTCATTATTTGAAGCAATGTAAAAATGACATAATCTGTTTACAAGAAACTCATATTAGAACTTCGGACCAGAAATATTTGATTAATAACAAATTGGGTACACATTTTGTGGCATCATCTTTAGACAAAAAAAATGGAATTGTTATTTATGTTAAAAATCATATAAAAGCTAAATTAATAGAAGCAGATAATCAAGGAAGATTTTTAGCTATAGAAATTTTATTGGACGGGAAGAAAGTTCTTTTGATGGGTATATATGCTCCAAACCAAAAACAAGGTATATTTTATAAATTATTACATAAAAAGTTAATACAGTTGGATTATAGATCCTGTATTTTAATGGGAGACTGGAATGGAATTCTTGATGCTGGTTTGGACAAGAAAAAGATCTTACCTGTTTCTCAATCGCGTTCAATATTGCCTAAATCTTTTTTTGATATTAAAGATGATTTTAATTTGTTAGATATATGGAGAGAAAGACATGGTAGGGATCAAGAGTTTACTTTTTTCTCGGATAGACATCAATCATTTTCTAGAATTGATTTTATTTTAACTACTAGTGATTTTATGTTAAGTTTAAAGAAAGTTAAAATTTTACCTAATGTATTGTCTGATCATAACCCAGTTATGATGGAACTAAGGACTGGTCAATTTAAATGCAGATCCTGGAGACTTAATGAAAATTTGTTTAAATATGAAATGTATGTGGAAGAATGTAAAAAGGCTATCAAGGAATTTTTTAGGCTAAATCAGAATATAGGTTTACCAATAGAAACGGTGTGGGACTCTAGCAAGGCCCACATGCGTGGAATATTAACTGAATTGAATGCAAGACATAGACGTAAACAAGAGGAAAAGAGAAGAGTCTTAGAAGTGGAGATAAGAAAGAAAGAGTTATTATTAATAGATAAGCCAGATGATAGTAATATTAAAGAAGGGATAAAGGTTTTACGGAAACAATTTGATATTTTGATGACCGACCAGGTTGCCAGGAATATACAATATGCTAAACATAATACTTTTTTTAATGCTAATAAACCTGGCAGATGGTTGGCTTATACATTAAGGAAAAAACAAAAATCCCGTTTAATTGAGAAGGTAGAATATAAGGGGCAAGAAGTATTTCATCAAGAAACTATTAAGAAGGCTTTTCTAGAGTTCTACACCAAATTGTATGCTGAAGAAAAAGTTCAAGAGCAAGAGGTAGATGCCTTCTTACAAAATCAAAATGTTTTGGAAATTACTTTGGAACAAAGAGATAGATTAAATGCTGTGATTAAATCAGAAGAAATTATTGATGCAATCAAGCAATTGAAATTGGGAAAATCTCCAGGAACTGATGGTCTTACTACAATTTATTATAAGTGTTTACAGGAGGAAGTGGTCGAACATTTGAGGGAGTTATTTGTGAATATACAAGAGGGTGGTCGGGTTCCACCCTCTTGGAAAACGGCTAATGTTTGTTTGATTCCTAAAGAGGGTAAAGATAATGTCCAAGTAGAAAATTTTAGACCTATCTCCTTGTTAAATATGGATTACAAGATTTTTGCAAAAATTTTGGCTAATAGATTAATGACAGTTTTGACACAGAGGATACATCCGGATCAGACTGGTTTTTTACAAGGGAGACAGATGAAAACCAATGTTAGACAACTTGTTAACATATTGGAATACTTGGATAAACATATTCAAGTGCCGGCTGTTTTAATGTTTTTAGATGCAGAAAAAGCTTTTGATAGACTGAATTGGACATTTTTGCAAAGGCTTGTGGTAAGGATGGGAATGGGGGACCAGTTTATTAACTCTATAACAGCTATATATCAGAAACAAACAGGACAGATTATAGTAAATGGTCAATTAACAGATTCGTTTAATATTGAGAAGGGTACTAGACAGGGCTGTCCCTTATCTCCTTTATTGTTTGTTTTAACTTTAGAGGTTTTATTGAATAGGATTAGAGCATCAGAGGAATTAAAGGGGGTACAAATTAGAAAACATGATTATAGATTATGTGCCTTTGCAGATGATTTACTTGTGACATTGACTCAGCCAATACAATCGACTCAGAGTTTGATGGAAATTATTCGAAATTACAGAAAAGTATCAGGTTTTAAATTAAATTTATCCAAGACAAAGATGTTGGTTAAAAATTTTGATAATAAATTAAAACAAGATCTGGAAAGTATAACGGGATGTGAGATAGTTAAAAAAGTCAAATATTTAGGAATCTATATAGAAGCATCAAATGGTAAATTATATAAGAATAATTATGAGTTCTTATGGAGTAAAGTGCAAAAAGAATTGGAGAATTGGAAAAAATTACAATTATCTATGTTGGGTAGGATAGCCGCTATTAAAATGAATGTATTACCGAAATTTTTATTTTTATTTCAAATGTTGCCAATACTTAAAAAGGATGGGAATCTTGATGAATGGCAGAAAGGTATAAACAATTTTATTTGGGATGGCAAGAAACCAAGGGTTAAACTTAAAATTATTCAAGACACAAGAGAGAGAGGTGGATTGAAAGTGCCTAATTTCAAATTATATTATTATGCAGCAGTTCTAGTGGCAATAAGTGATTGGATTAATTTAACAAATGAAAGAATATTGAATATAGAAGGATATGGGTTAGTGTATGGGTTCCACGTGTATTTAGTTTATGATAAAAAATTGGATAGGGGTTTCAAAGAGCATATATTAAGAAACTCTGTGATGCGTGTCTGGAAAAAGTATTATTATAAGTTAAACGGTAAAATTCCTTTATGGACTGTTCCCAGGCATGCAATACAGAGTGTAGGTACACAACAAATTCAAGACGTGGTGCCCTGATAAACTTTTAAATAAAGGGAATAGCCTAGAACTGAAATCATTAGATAGATTAAGGGAGGAAGGTATAGCTCACAATTGGTATCATCATGCACAACTTCAAGCCAGATGGCAAAAAGATGTCAAGATGGGTTTTTCTTTAAAGGATGAAAAATTAATTATACAAATTAGAGACCAAAGAGTGATGCATATCAAAAGAATATATGATGCTTTAATCGAAATTGATTCTGGAAAGGAATTAGTTAAAGATTGTATGATTAAGTGGGAAGGTAATTTTGGACATCCAATTATGATGGAAACTTGGAAAAGAATATGGGTGGAAAATGTTAAATTTACACAAGCTCAGCATTTAAGAGAGAATTTTTTTTAATAATTTTTTTATTAAATTTTTTAAAAACTTTTAACAATTATAACATAGTAACCTATTAACTCAACTGAAAACAAACAAATTACATAATAAAAATAAACAATACAAAGAGCTGCTCGGAACCCCCCTCCACAACACCCTCC
>JARGCV010001317.1:95000-100000 GCA_034064705.1 Bothrops alternatus | reverse complement strand
TATCTATCTATCTATCTATCTATCTATCTATCTATCTATCTATCTATCTATCTATCTATCTATCTATCTATCTATCTATCTACCTACCTATCTATCTATCTATCTATCTATCTACCTACCTACCTACCTACCTATCTATCTCATCCATCCATCTAGCTATGTATTCATCCATCCATCCACCTATACATCAATTACTCTATCTATCTATCTATCTATCTATCTATCTATCTATCTATCTATCTATCTATCTATCTATCTATCTGTTATGTCTGGTCTCTCTCAGCCCATTAAAAGCTACGTAAATGTCTTTAAGAGATTTATTAAACACATTTCAAAAGGATTCATTTCAAAGCCAACTGCTGACATTTTGCTGGCAAAAACATCTAAGACTAAGTATTTACAGTTAGATTACAACAAACTCTTTCCAAACATCCCAATTACTCACTCCGTCTTTATCACAGTGTCCGAGACCTCATTATCCTTCGCTAGGTTTTTCAAAACATCAGACTTTCAAAGCATTGCAAAAGCTTCCAAACCTCTCATTGATAAACGTTGCCCGTAACAAGGGCGTAGTCTACTTCCCCCTTCTAATATAGTGTCCGATACGTCACTTCCCCCCATTACTTCCTTTTTCCAGTTAACTGACACCTTCGCTTATCAAACCTTCTGAACCTCGGATCAATCCATTGCTCGTCTTGCTCTAAATCTGACTCATCATTTGGAGAGTCTGAATCAGAATGCATACAAAACTCCTCATTGTCTGATTCGGCTGCCGGGGGGGGGAAATACCCAGAGGGGCCGGCTTGTGCTTCCTCATTCTCTGATATGTCATCATCCAGTCGTGAGACACCCACAACACTATCCCCCCCCGCAGGCCCCTCCCCCGGGGGTCGTCGGAAGGGATGTGGTTTGGAGGGAAATGCAGTATGAAAATCCCACTTTAACTCAGGAGCCTCAAAATCCTGAGCATCTACCCAAGAGCCAGCGGAGGGCCCACCCCCGGTCCAATCAACCAAATATTGGAAGCGGTCGTCGAGCCATCGGGAATCTCGGATGCCGGACACCTCCAACCGGGAAACAGGAACTTGAGCACGGCGAGCTGTCGGGCCCGGATCAGGAGGTCGAAGCGGAGAATCAGGGTTGACAGGAACAAGCAAGGAGCGATGAAACACGGGATGTACACGAAAAGACCTAGGCAAAGTCAAACGATAGGTCACCGGATTGATGACCGTCTCCACAGGGAAAGGACCCAGGAAACGTTGATCAAGCTTGCGGTGAATTCTCCCTGGAAACAAGTACTTGGTGGAAAGCCAAACCCGATCTCCAACAGCTAACGGCGGCGTGTCGCGACGCGAGCGGTCTGCAACCCGCTTGTAGTCTTCCTTGGCTTTAGTCAAGTGCTGCTTAACCATCTCGTGAACTGACTGCAGTTCGGTTAAATAGTCCTCTGCAACTGGAACTGGAGAATCGAGGAGCGTGAGCGGGAAAAATCTGGGATGATAGCCGTAGTTGGCAAAAAACGGAGTGGTCTGAGTGGAAGTGTGCTGAGAGTTGTTGAAAGCGAATTCGGCCACAGAGAGATATTTGGACCAATCGTTCTGTTGGTCGTTGATGAAACAACGCAAATACTGCTCCAGGATGCCAATCACTTTCTCTGTACCCCCATCAGTCTCTGGGTGATGCGTGGAGGCTAGATTAACTTGGACTTGAAGCGCAGACATGAGTTCTCTCCAGAACTCCGAGGTGAACTGGGTTCCTCGGTCGGACACTATTTTGTCAGGCAAACCGTGTAGCCGGAAGATATGTTGAATGAACAGCTGAGCAGTGACCTTGGCTGTTGGTATTCTTCGGCAAGGAATGAAATGTGCCATTTTGGTCAGCATGTCCACTACTACAAAGACAACGGTGTAGCCGGCAGAAACAGGTAGACAAGTCAAGAAGTCCATGGAAATAGCTCCCCAGGGTCTCTCCGGCGTGGGTAAAGGCTGTAATAATCCCGGAGGGGCTCCTGTGGCATGTTTTGCCTGACGGCACCGTACACAGGAATTCACATAGGATTGCACATCATGGCGAAGTCTGGGCCACCAAAAAGTCCGAGACACTAAGTGCAGAGTCTTAAAGAAACCAAAATGACCTGCCGCAGGGTTATCATGGCATTGAGTCAGGATGAGACCCCGGAGTGGGCCTGCTGGAACATATAACAGGTTACGGAAGCGTAATAGTCCCTCGGACAAGGTCCAAGGTGAGTCGGGACCCACCTCTTGTCTCTTCCGTATTGCAAAGTTATCTAGTTGTTGCGCTTCCCGAATCTGTCGTCGTAGATCTACCGGATCATGCACGGCTGCGATCGATTCGATAGGCAGAATGGTTCGAAGCGGTAAGGGATCCTTGACCTGTAGATACTCAGGTTTACGGGACAGGGCATCTGCTCTTTTGTTGTACCCTTTCGGAATGTAGGTGACTTTGAAGTTGAATCGAGCGAAGAACAAAGACCAACGGATTTGACGTTGATTCAATTTCCTGGCAGATTGCAAAAATTCCAAGTTTTTATGGTCAGTTCGAACTTCAACTTGGTAGCGGGCTCCTTCCAGGTGGTGTCTCCAGGTCTCAAAAGCAGTCTTGATGGCCAATAGTTCCTTTTCCCAAATGGTATAATGGCGTTCGGAGGGACTCAGTTTCCTGGAGTAATAAGCACACGGGAACAGGGGGCCGCCATCTTGGCGTGTTTGAAGTAGCACGGCCCCTACTGCAACATCTGAGGCGTCAGCCTCCACTACAAAGGGTCGACAAGGATCTGGATACTTGAGAATGGGTTCCTGAACAAAAGCCTTTTTGAGGGTCTGAAACGCCTGTTGCTCGGCATCGCCCCACTGGAACTTAACGCCTTTCCATAACAGTCGAGTAAGGGGTGCAGTCAAGGCAGAAAATCTCAGAATAAATATCCTGTAATAGTTCGCAAATCCCAAAAGTCTTTGGACATCTTTTGCTTTACATGGTGGTTGCCAGGTTTGCAAGGCCTCAACCTTGCCAGGATCCATGGCGATGCCTTGTGGAGAAATCACATGTCCCAGAAACTCAATGGTGGTTTGATAGAATTGACATTTCTCTAACTTGGCGTAAAGGTGATGCTCCCTCAAGCGTTGCAAAACTCGCCGGAGATGGTGAAGATGAGTGGCTCGTGACGGGGAGTAAATCAGGATGTCATCGAGGTAAACCACCACAAATTGATCTAATAAATCCCGGAAGATGTCATTCATGAAATGTTGAAAGACGGCCGGAGCATTGGTGAGTCCAAAGGGCATAACGGTATACTCAAAATGACCATACCTGGTTCCAAACGCGGTCTTCCACTCGTCCCCCTCTCGAATGCGAACCAGGTTGTAAGCACCCCTTAAATCTATCTTGGTGAAGATGGTCGCTGATCGGAGACGGTCCATGAGATCAGGAATCAAAGGCAGAGGGTACCGGTTGCGCACCGTGATGGCATTGAGCTTGCGATAGTCACAGCATAGGCGTAAATCTCCGGTTTTCTTCTTCACGAATAACACAGGAGCTGACAAAGGCGAGGAAGAGGGACGAATGAAACCCCTGGCCAGGTTTTTGTCCACAAAGTCTTTCAAAGCGGCCAACTCGGGTTCTGACATGGAGTAAAGGCGTCCCCTTGGAAGCTTGGCATTTGGTAGCAAATCAATGGCACAGTCATATGGTCTATGCGGAGGCAATTGGTCTGCCTCTTTCTCATTGAATATATCTGCAAAGTCCGCTAGGTCGGCCGGCAAGGTGATGTCAGGGTGGGATGGTAGCTGGGCTGCACACACTTGGCGTACGTGGTCTATGCATTGCAAACTGGGAAATGAAACAAAGTTCTGGGACCACACCACACAAGGATCATGGGTTCTCAACCAGGCTAGGCCGAGAACTAAGGGGAAATGAAGTCCCTTGGTAACATAGAATTGGATGGCTTCTTCATGTTGTCCTATGACCAGGCGTATGGGCTGGGTCATAAACTTGATCGGTCCAGACAACAATTCACGCCCATCGATTGTCTCAACCAACATAGGCGGCTTCACGGAGCACAAAGGTATGGCATGCTGACGAGCGAAAGCTTCATTCATGAAATTGGTGGTGGCTCCAGAATCCAACAAGGCGTGGGCCGGAATGCCCTGGGCATGATTTCCCAGAAGTATATTGGTTGCTAGGATCAGATGTCTCGGAGGACCGGGGTCGTCGTCTGCGGAACTGGAACTGGGTTTGGCGCCTGCCCGACCCAATGTTTCCATTAGGCCGGGCTCTGGCCGTTTCCCGGCAAGGTGGCTTGAAACTGCTGAGTGGGAGGCCGAGCTGGAACAGGAGTAGGACCTGCCGTACCACGTCTTTTCTGGGGGCAGGCCATGACGAAGTGACCCATCTCTCCACAGTAGAGGCACAAGCCCTCAGCTCTCCGTCTTGCCTTCTCAGCCTCGGTCAAACGAGATCTGGCTGCACCAAGATCCATGGGCTCATCTCTGGTCATGGGTGCAGGGCGCCTCTCAGTGTAAGCCGGTCCTGTTTGGAAAATACGTCTGGGTGCCGGGATGGGTGGAGCGATAGATAGGGTCTGGAATCCTCTGCGTGGTGCAGGAACTGGCTTGGCACTTCCGGTGACTGGAACCATCTGTTTGTCTAGGCGGGCATCCATGGCTTGCGTTCGCGCTTCAATAGCCAAACAATGTTGGTATAATGCATCCAGGGTTGCGGGTATTTCAGTAACTTTCAATCCATTCAAGATCTGGGAAGACAGACCATCTAGAAAGATTTCCATGAGAGCCTCATCATTCCAATTAATTTCTTGAGCTAGGCGGCGAAAATCTGATATATATTCCGCTACGCAGCGCGATCCCTGACGTAGCTCGCGTATCCGCCGGGTGGCATTTTGTCTACGAAGGGGGTCAACAAATTCTCTTTCCATCAGCTGGCAGAATCCTGCATAATTGCTCAGGACAGGATCTTGTCCGTCTATC
>JARGCV010001317.1:85000-87500 GCA_034064705.1 Bothrops alternatus | reverse complement strand
CAACCTCGAATAATTTCTTCGATAGATATGGATAAAGCAGCTCAACAACCAGTGCAGTTAATTGATATTTTTCAACCTTTGATAGCTGACAAGCCTAAAGATCCAAGGTGTGTACGTGAACCAACTCAAACCAAGCAAACTGATCTGACATCTTTGGAAGCCATGGGAGCAAGGCCTAAGAGGAAGGAAGAAGTGGTTTCGGTCTTGCAGAAGCTTTCACGAAAAGATCATGTCAAATAAGTATTTGACATGGAATGTCAATGGTTTAAATTCTCCACAAAAAAGGAAGAAGATATTTCATTATTTGAAGCAATGTAAAAATGACGTAATCTGTTTACAAGAAACTCATATTAGAACTTCGGACCAGAAATATTTGATTAATAACAAATTGGGTACACATTTTGTGGCATCATCTTTAGACAAAAAAAATGGAATTGTTATTTATGTTAAAAATCATATAAAAGTTAAATTAATAGAAGCAGATAATCAAGGAAGATTTTTAGCTATAGAAATTTTATTGGACGGGAAGAAAGTTCTTTTGATGGGTATATATGCTCCAAACCAAAAACAAGGTATATTTTATAAATTATTACATAAAAAGTTAATACAGTTGGATTATAGATCCTGTATTTTAATGGGAGACTGGAATGGAATTCTTGATGCTGGTTTGGACAAGAAAAAGATCTTACCTGTTTCTCAATCGCGTTCAATATTGCCTAAATCTTTTTTTGATATTAAAGATGATTTTAATTTGTTAGATATATGGAGAGAAAGACATGGTAGGGATCAAGAGTTTACTTTTTTCTCGGATAGACATCAATCATTTTCTAGAATTGATTTTATTTTAACTACTAGTGATTTTATGTTAAGTTTAAAGAAAGTTAAAATTTTACCTAATGTATTGTCTGATCATAACCCAGTTATGATGGAACTAAGGACTGGTCAATTTAAATGCAGATCCTGGAGACTTAATGAAAATTTGTTTAAATATGAAATGTATGTGGAAGAATGTAAAAAGGCTATCAAGGAATTTTTTAGGCTAAATCAGAATATAGGTTTACCAATAGAAACGGTGTGGGACTCTAGCAAGGCCCACATGCGTGGAATATTAACTGAATTGAATGCAAGACATAGACGTAAACAAGAGGAAAAGAGAAGAGTCTTAGAAGTGGAGATAAGAAAGAAAGAGTTATTATTAATAGATAAGCCAGATGATAGTAATATTAAAGAAGGGATAAAGGTTTTACGGAAACAATTTGATATTTTGATGACCGACCAGGTTGCCAGGAATATACAATATGCTAAACATAATACTTTTTTTAATGCTAATAAACCTGGCAGATGGTTGGCTTATACATTAAGGAAAAAACAAAAATCCCGTTTAATTGAGAAGGTAGAATATAAGGGGCAAGAAGTATTTCATCAAGAAACTATTAAGAAGGCTTTTCTAGAGTTCTACACCAAATTGTATGCTGAAGAAAAAGTTCAAGAGCAAGAGGTAGATGCCTTCTTACAAAATCAAAATGTTTTGGAAATTACTTTGGAACAAAGAGATAGATTAAATGCTGTGATTAAATCAGAAGAAATTATTGATGCAATCAAGCAATTGAAATTGGGAAAATCTCCAGGAACTGATGGTCTTACTACAATTTATTATAAGTGTTTACAGGAGGAAGTGGTCGAACATTTGAGGGAGTTATTTGTGAATATACAAGAGGGTGGTCGGGTTCCACCCTCTTGGAAAACGGCTAATGTTTGTTTGATTCCTAAAGAGGGTAAAGATAATGTCCAAGTAGAAAATTTTAGACCTATCTCCTTGTTAAATATGGATTACAAGATTTTTGCAAAAATTTTGGCTAATAGATTAATGACAGTTTTGACACAGAGGATACATCCGGATCAGACTGGTTTTTTACAAGGGAGACAGATGAAAACCAATGTTAGACAACTTGTTAACATATTGGAATACTTGGATAAACATATTCAAGTGCCGGCTGTTTTAATGTTTTTAGATGCAGAAAAAGCTTTTGATAGACTGAATTGGACATTTTTGCAAAGGCTTGTGGTAAGGATGGGAATGGGGGACCAGTTTATTAACTCTATAACAGCTATATATCAGAAACAAACAGGACAGATTATAGTAAATGGTCAATTAACAGATTCGTTTAATATTGAGAAGGGTACTAGACAGGGCTGTCCCTTATCTCCTTTATTGTTTGTTTTAACTTTAGAGGTTTTATTGAATAGGATTAGAGCATCAGAGGAATTAAAGGGGGTACAAATTAGAAAACATGATTATAGATTATGTGCCTTTGCAGATGATTTACTTGTGACATTGACTCAGCCAATACAATCGACTCAGAGTTTGATGGAAATTATTCGAAATTACGGAAAAGTATCAGGTTTTAAATTAAATTTATCCAAGACAAAGATGTTGGTTAAAAATTTTGATAATAAATTAAAACAAGATCTGGAAAGTATAACGGGATGTGAGATAGTT
>JARGCV010001317.1:70000-72500 GCA_034064705.1 Bothrops alternatus | reverse complement strand
ATCTATCTATCTATCTATCTCATCCGTCTGTCTGTCTGTCTGTCTGTCTGTCTTTCTATCTATCTATCTATCTATCTATCTATCTATCTATCTATCTATCTATCTCATCCATCCTTCTAGCTATGTATTCATCCATCCATCCACCTATACATCCATTACTCTATCTATCTATCTATCTATCTATCTATCTATCTATCTATCTATCTATCTATCTATCTATCTATCTATCTATCTATCTATCTATCTATCTATCTATCTATCTATCTATCTATCTATCTATCTCATCCATCCATCCATCTAGCTATGTATTCATCCATCCATCCACCTATACATCAATTACTCTATCTATCTATCTATCTATCTATCTATCTATCTATCTATCTATCTATCTATCTATCTATCTATCTATCTATCTATCTATCTATCTATCTATCTATCTCATCCATCCATCCATCTAGCTATGTATTCATCCATCCATCCACCTATACATCAATTACTCTATCTGTCTGTCTATCTATCTATCTATCTATCTATCTATCTATCTATCTATCTATCTATCTATCTATCTATCTATCTATCTATCTATCTATCTATCTATCTATCTATCTATCTATCTATTTATCTATCTATCTATCTATCTATCTATCTATCTATCTATCTCATCCATCCATCCATCTAGCTATCTATCTATCTATCTATCTATCTATCCATCCATCCATCCATCTAGCTATGTATTCATCCATCCATCCACCTATACATCCATTACTCTATCTATCTATCTATCTATCTACCTATCTATCTATCTATCTATCTATCTATCTATCTATCTATCTATCTATCTATCTATCTATCTATCTATCTATCTATCTATCCATCCATCCATCCATCCATCTAGCTATGTATTCATCCATCCATCCACCTATACATCCATTACTCTATCTATCTATCTATCTATCTATCTATCTATCTATCTATCTATCTATCTATCTATCTATCTATCTATCTATCTATCTATCTATCTATCTATCTATCCATCCATCCATCTAGCTATGTATTCATCCATCCATCCACCTATACATCCATTACTCTATCTATCTATCTATCTATCTATCTATCTATCTATCTATCTATCTATCTATCTATCTATCTATCTATCTATCTATCTATCTATCTATCTATCTATCTATCTATCTATCTCATCCGTCTGTCTGTCTGTCTGTCTGTCTGTCTTTCTATCTATCTATCTATCTATCTATCTATCTATCTATCTATCTATCTATCTATCTATCTATCTATCTATCTCATCCATCCATCTAGCTATGTATTCATCCATCCATCCACCTATACATCCATTACTCTCTCTCTCTCTCTCTCTCTCTCTCTCTCTCTCTCTATCTCTCTCTCTATCTATCTATATATATATATATATATATATCATCCATCCATCTAGCTATGTATTCATCCATCCATCCACCTATACATCCATTACTCTATCTATCTATCTATCTATCTATCTATCTATCTATCTATCTATCTATCTATCTATCTATCTATCTATCTATCTATCTATCTATCTATCTCATCCATCCATCCATCCATCTAGGTATGTATTCATCCATACATCCACCTATACATCAATTACTCTATCTATCTATCTATCTATCTATCTATCTATCTATCTATCTATCTATCTATCTATCTATCTATCTATCTATCTATCTATCTATCTATCTATCTATCTATCTATCTATCTATCTATCTATCTATCTATCTATCTATCTATCTATCTCATCCATCCATCCATCTAGCTATGTATTCATCCATCCATCCACCTATACATCAATTACTCTATCTGTCTGTCTATCTATCTATCTATCTATCTATCTATCTATCTATCTATCTATCTATCTATCTATCTATCTATCTATCTATCTATCTATTTATCTATCTATCTATCTATCTATCTATCTATCTATCTATCTCATCCATCCATCCATCTAGCTATCTATCTATCTATCTATCTATCTATCCATCCATCCATCTAGCTATGTATTCATCCATCCATCCACCTATACATCCATTACTCTATCTATCTATCTATCTATCTATCTATCTATCTATCTATCTATCTATCTATCTATCTATCTATCTATCCATCCATCCATCCATCCATCTAGCTATGTATTCATCCATCCATCCACCTATACATCCATTACTCTATCTATCTATCTATCTATCTATCTATCTATCTATCTATCTATCTATCTATCTATCTATCTATCTATCTATCTATCTATCTATCTATCTATCTATCTATCTATCTATCTCATCCATCCATCCATCCATCTAGCTATGTATTCATCCATCCATCCACCTATACATCAATTACTCTATCTATCTATCTATCTATCTATCTATCTATCTATCTATCTATCTATCTATCTATCTATCTATCTATCTATCTATCTATCTATCTATCTATCTCATCCATCCATCCATC
>JARGCV010001317.1:62500-65000 GCA_034064705.1 Bothrops alternatus | reverse complement strand
AAGCTTTAACAAAATTTTTGGATGATTCAGTTGAGAATGTGGACTGGCAGATTGAACGGTTGTTTAGAGTGAACTCACGTATTGCAGCACAAAGAAATTTGCCTAGAGATATTGTGATATATTTTAATACAAGAAAATACAGAAATTGGGTTCTCTCTACAGCCTACAATAAACAACTGAGTGTTGCTGGTCAAGAAGTACTGGTTTTGAAAGAGATACCTCCTAAAATGTTGAGATCAAGGAAAGACTATGCTTTTTTGACAGAGGAGCTTAAAAGAAGAGAGATACAATATAGATGGGAGGTTCCAACTGGACTTTCTTTGTTTTTTAAAAATAATAGATATCGTTTGACTACTGTTGCTAAAGCGAAGGATTTTTTTGACAATATACTGATGGTTGACAGATCTGCTTCCCCAAAATCTAAGAAGGCAATTCTGGTCAAAGATTTAGAATTATTGCAATCTTCGGAATCTCAACAACCTCGAATAATTTCTTCGATAGATATGGATAAAGCAGCTCAACAACCAGTGCAGTTAATTGATATTTTTCAACCTTTGATAGCTGACAAGCCTAAAGATCCAAGGTGTGTACGTGAACCAACTCAAACCAAGCAAACTGATCTGACATCTTTGGAAGCCATGGGAGCAAGGCCTAAGAGGAAGGAAGAAGTGGTTTCGGTCTTGCAGAAGCTTTCACGAAAAGATCATGTCAAATAAGTATTTGACATGGAATGTCAATGGTTTAAATTCTCCACAAAAAAGGAAGAAGATATTTCATTATTTGAAGCAATGTAAAAATGACGTAATCTGTTTACAAGAAACTCATATTAGAACTTCGGACCAGAAATATTTGATTAATAACAAATTGGGTACACATTTTGTGGCATCATCTTTAGACAAAAAAAATGGAATTGTTATTTATGTTAAAAATCATATAAAAGCTAAATTAATAGAAGCAGATAATCAAGGAAGATTTTTAGCTATAGAAATTTTATTGGACGGGAAGAAAGTTCTTTTGATGGGTATATATGCTCCAAACCAAAAACAAGGTATATTTTATAAATTATTACATAAAAAGTTAATACAGTTGGATTATAGATCCTGTATTTTAATGGGAGACTGGAATGGAATTCTTGATGCTGGTTTGGACAAGAAAAAGATCTTACCTGTTTCTCAATCGCGTTCAATATTGCCTAAATCTTTTTTTGATATTAAAGATGATTTTAATTTGTTAGATATATGGAGAGAAAGACATGGTAGGGATCAAGAGTTTACTTTTTTCTCGGATAGACATCAATCATTTTCTAGAATTGATTTTATTTTAACTACTAGTGATTTTATGTTAAGTTTAAAGAAAGTTAAAATTTTACCTAATGTATTGTCTGATCATAACCCAGTTATGATGGAACTAAGGACTGGTCAATTTAAATGCAGATCCTGGAGACTTAATGAAAATTTGTTTAAATATGAAATGTATGTGGAAGAATGTAAAAAGGCTATCAAGGAATTTTTTAGGCTAAATCAGAATATAGGTTTACCAATAGAAACGGTGTGGGACTCTAGCAAGGCCCACATGCGTGGAATATTAACTGAATTGAATGCAAGACATAGACGTAAACAAGAGGAAAAGAGAAGAGTCTTAGAAGTGGAGATAAGAAAGAAAGAGTTATTATTAATAGATAAGCCAGATGATAGTAATATTAAAGAAGGGATAAAGGTTTTACGGAAACAATTTGATATTTTGATGACCGACCAGGTTGCCAGGAATATACAATATGCTAAACATAATACTTTTTTTAATGCTAATAAACCTGGCAGATGGTTGGCTTATACATTAAGGAAAAAACAAAAATCCCGTTTAATTGAGAAGGTAGAATATAAGGGGCAAGAAGTATTTCATCAAGAAACTATTAAGAAGGCTTTTCTAGAGTTCTACACCAAATTGTATGCTGAAGAAAAAGTTCAAGAGCAAGAGGTAGATGCCTTCTTACAAAATCAAAATGTTTTGGAAATTACTTTGGAACAAAGAGATAGATTAAATGCTGTGATTAAATCAGAAGAAATTATTGATGCAATCAAGCAATTGAAATTGGGAAAATCTCCAGGAACTGATGGTCTTACTACAATTTATTATAAGTGTTTACAGGAGGAAGTGGTCGAACATTTGAGGGAGTTATTTGTGAATATACAAGAGGGTGGTCGGGTTCCACCCTCTTGGAAAACGGCTAATGTTTGTTTGATTCCTAAAGAGGGTAAAGATAATGTCCAAGTAGAAAATTTTAGACCTATCTCCTTGTTAAATATGGATTACAAGATTTTTGCAAAAATTTTGGCTAATAGATTAATGACAGTTTTGACACAGAGGATACATCCGGATCAGACTGGTTTTTTACAAGGGAGACAGATGAAAACCAATGTTAGACAACTTGTTAACATATTGGAATACTTGGATAAACATATTCAAGTGCCGGCTGTTTTAATGTTTTTAGATGCAGAAAAAG
>JARGCV010001317.1:35000-40000 GCA_034064705.1 Bothrops alternatus | reverse complement strand
ACTCTGTGCTCTCTGACCGGTCGTGATGAGGTATGAGGCAAAAGACGGTCCTGCAAGTAACCTGGTCCTAGGCCATGTAGGGCTTTATAGGTAATAACCAACACTTTGAATTGCGAGCGGAGACTAATAGGTAGCCAGTGCAGCTCGCGGAGCGTTGGTGAAATGTGGGCTAACGTGAGGCTCCGTTCTCTGAGTCAGTATAGCCGTCAACAACAGCGCTCATCAGCTGTTTGTTGCGGCGAAAAAACTCCTCTTCGGGCAAAGAAGGGGAGCAGAGCTTCAAGAGCCGGGTTGAGCCCTTCCAATACCCCTGGAACAAGTTTTCAGGGGCAGAGAAGGTGTGCTCCCCAGGCACTTGAAACGCTCCTGCCCAGAGACGCTTCTGTCGGCTGACAGAATTAGACGCCGCGACCGCCTCTGCTTTTAAGATTGACTGACAAGGACTTTAAACAGACGGATTGAATACAGGAGTCTTTTGATTATCGCAAGTATACTGTTATTTTGTTTCTGCCTTTGTATTTACAAGTTTTCTTGAATCAACATAATTTTTTCAAAATGGCGATCGCTTTCTCTATCTAGTGAAAGTGAAAAATGAAAAGTGTGGATTGCGTTGGAAAGTGAAAGTGAAATCTTTTTCCTCTTTTTAAAGAGAAGTTTGAGAGACTATGTGGACTTGATTTAACTGGATTTTAAAAGAAATTGAAAAGGGAGGAAGAGGCAACTTTTTTTTTTTTAGTTATTTCTTCTCCTTTTTTCCTCTCTCCTTTTAATTATGACTACGAGACATAAGGCAGCAGCTGCTAAGGCGGCTATGCCCTCTCCAGGGCAGCTTGTAAAATCACAGTCTGCTCCTTTAGAGTCTCAAGAGCCTGTACAGCTTGCTTCAGAAATGCTTACAATTAAAGACTTACAGACTGCTTTAACAGCAGCATTATCCCCAGTAAATGTAGCATTATCCTCACTCAATGACAGAATGAATAAACTGGATGATAAACTAGAGGAAAAGATGGCTGAACAGAAAAAAGATTTCAAAGCTATGACAGAAGCATCTAATCAGGAGATGAGACAAGACATTGTGGAGGCTATTAAGGGTGTTTGGGACTATACTATTGGTGTTGAAGAAAAATTAGAAAATATTGAGCAGCAATTTGAAGAAAAATTAGAAGAAATCAAAAGTGATGTACAAGATCAGGCTACTTTGACACAATATCATCAGATGCAGTTTGCGGTTAGAATTAGGGGATTTAGAGAAGCTTCAAATGGGAACCAAGAGGATTTAAGAAAAATTGTTATTGAAGCTTTAACAAAATTTTTGGATGATTCAGTTGAGAATGTGGACTGGCAGATTGAACGGTTGTTTAGAGTGAACTCACGTATTGCAGCACAAAGAAATTTGCCTAGAGATATTGTGATATATTTTAATACAAGAAAATACAGAAATTGGGTTCTCTCTACAGCCTACAATAAACAACTGAGTGTTGCTGGTCAAGAAGTACTGGTTTTGAAAGAGATACCTCCTAAAATGTTGAGATCAAGGAAAGACTATGCTTTTTTGACAGAGGAGCTTAAAAGAAGAGAGATACAATATAGATGGGAGGTTCCAACTGGACTTTCTTTGTTTTTTAAAAATAATAGATATCGTTTGACTACTGTTGCTAAAGCGAAGGATTTTTTTGACAATATACTGATGGTTGACAGATCTGCTTCCCCAAAATCTAAGAAGGCAATTCTGGTCAAAGATTTAGAATTATTGCAATCTTCGGAATCTCAACAACCTCGAATAATTTCTTCGATAGATATGGATAAAGCAGCTCAACAACCAGTGCAGTTAATTGATATTTTTCAACCTTTGATAGCTGACAAGCCTAAAGATCCAAGGTGTGTACGTGAACCAACTCAAACCAAGCAAACTGATCTGACATCTTTGGAAGCCATGGGAGCAAGGCCTAAGAGGAAGGAAGAAGTGGTTTCGGTCTTGCAGAAGCTTTCACGAAAAGATCATGTCAAATAAGTATTTGACATGGAATGTCAATGGTTTAAATTCTCCACAAAAAAGGAAGAAGATATTTCATTATTTGAAGCAATGTAAAAATGACATAATCTGTTTACAAGAAACTCATATTAGAACTTCGGACCAGAAATATTTGATTAATAACAAATTGGGTACACATTTTGTGGCATCATCTTTAGACAAAAAAAATGGAATTGTTATTTATGTTAAAAATCATATAAAAGCTAAATTAATAGAAGCAGATAATCAAGGAAGATTTTTAGCTATAGAAATTTTATTGGACGGGAAGAAAGTTCTTTTGATGGGTATATATGCTCCAAACCAAAAACAAGGTATATTTTATAAATTATTACATAAAAAGTTAATACAGTTGGATTATAGATCCTGTATTTTAATGGGAGACTGGAATGGAATTCTTGATGCTGGTTTGGACAAGAAAAAGATCTTACCTGTTTCTCAATCGCGTTCAATATTGCCTAAATCTTTTTTTGATATTAAAGATGATTTTAATTTGTTAGATATATGGAGAGAAAGACATGGTAGGGATCAAGAGTTTACTTTTTTCTCGGATAGACATCAATCATTTTCTAGAATTGATTTTATTTTAACTACTAGTGATTTTATGTTAAGTTTAAAGAAAGTTAAAATTTTACCTAATGTATTGTCTGATCATAACCCAGTTATGATGGAACTAAGGACTGGTCAATTTAAATGCAGATCCTGGAGACTTAATGAAAATTTGTTTAAATATGAAATGTATGTGGAAGAATGTAAAAAGGCTATCAAGGAATTTTTTAGGCTAAATCAGAATATAGGTTTACCAATAGAAACGGTGTGGGACTCTAGCAAGGCCCACATGCGTGGAATATTAACTGAATTGAATGCAAGACATAGACGTAAACAAGAGGAAAAGAGAAGAGTCTTAGAAGTGGAGATAAGAAAGAAAGAGTTATTATTAATAGATAAGCCAGATGATAGTAATATTAAAGAAGGGATAAAGGTTTTACGGAAACAATTTGATATTTTGATGACCGACCAGGTTGCCAGGAATATACAATATGCTAAACATAATACTTTTTTTAATGCTAATAAACCTGGCAGATGGTTGGCTTATACATTAAGGAAAAAACAAAAATCCCGTTTAATTGAGAAGGTAGAATATAAGGGGCAAGAAGTATTTCATCAAGAAACTATTAAGAAGGCTTTTCTAGAGTTCTACACCAAATTGTATGCTGAAGAAAAAGTTCAAGAGCAAGAGGTAGATGCCTTCTTACAAAATCAAAATGTTTTGGAAATTACTTTGGAACAAAGAGATAGATTAAATGCTGTGATTAAATCAGAAGAAATTATTGATGCAATCAAGCAATTGAAATTGGGAAAATCTCCAGGAACTGATGGTCTTACTACAATTTATTATAAGTGTTTACAGGAGGAAGTGGTCGAACATTTGAGGGAGTTATTTGTGAATATACAAGAGGGTGGTCGGGTTCCACCCTCTTGGAAAACGGCTAATGTTTGTTTGATTCCTAAAGAGGGTAAAGATAATGTCCAAGTAGAAAATTTTAGACCTATCTCCTTGTTAAATATGGATTACAAGATTTTTGCAAAAATTTTGGCTAATAGATTAATGACAGTTTTGACACAGAGGATACATCCGGATCAGACTGGTTTTTTACAAGGGAGACAGATGAAAACCAATGTTAGACAACTTGTTAACATATTGGAATACTTGGATAAACATATTCAAGTGCCGGCTGTTTTAATGTTTTTAGATGCAGAAAAAGCTTTTGATAGACTGAATTGGACATTTTTGCAAAGGCTTGTGGTAAGGATGGGAATGGGGGACCAGTTTATTAACTCTATAACAGCTATATATCAGAAACAAACAGGACAGATTATAGTAAATGGTCAATTAACAGATTCGTTTAATATTGAGAAGGGTACTAGACAGGGCTGTCCCTTATCTCCTTTATTGTTTGTTTTAACTTTAGAGGTTTTATTGAATAGGATTAGAGCATCAGAGGAATTAAAGGGGGTACAAATTAGAAAACATGATTATAGATTATGTGCCTTTGCAGATGATTTACTTGTGACATTGACTCAGCCAATACAATCGACTCAGAGTTTGATGGAAATTATTCGAAATTACAGAAAAGTATCAGGTTTTAAATTAAATTTATCCAAGACAAAGATGTTGGTTAAAAATTTTGATAATAAATTAAAACAAGATCTGGAAAGTATAACGGGATGTGAGATAGTTAAAAAAGTCAAATATTTAGGAATCTATATAGAAGCATCAAATGGTAAATTATATAAGAATAATTATGAGTTCTTATGGAGTAAAGTGCAAAAAGAATTGGAGAATTGGAAAAAATTACAATTATCTATGTTGGGTAGGATAGCCGCTATTAAAATGAATGTATTACCGAAATTTTTATTTTTATTTCAAATGTTGCCAATACTTAAAAAGGATGGGAATCTTGATGAATGGCAGAAAGGTATAAACAATTTTATTTGGGATGGCAAGAAACCAAGGGTTAAACTTAAAATTATTCAAGACACAAGAGAGAGAGGTGGATTGAAAGTGCCTAATTTCAAATTATATTATTATGCAGCAGTTCTAGTGGCAATAAGTGATTGGATTAATTTAACAAATGAAAGAATATTGAATATAGAAGGATATGGGTTAGTGTATGGGTTCCACGTGTATTTAGTTTATGATAAAAAATTGGATAGGGGTTTCAAAGAGCATATATTAAGAAACTCTGTGATGCGTGTCTGGAAAAAGTATTATTATAAGTTAAACGGTAAAATTCCTTTATGGACTGTTCCCAGGCATGCAATACAGAGTGTAGGTACACAACAAATTCAAGACGTGGTGCCCTGATAAACTTTTAAATAAAGGGAATAGCCTAGAACTGAAATCATTAGATAGATTAAGGGAGGAAGGTATAGCTCACAATTGGTATCATCATGCACAACTTCAAGC
>JARGCV010001317.1:12500-15000 GCA_034064705.1 Bothrops alternatus | reverse complement strand
TAGCATTATCCTCACTCAATGACAGAATGAATAAACTGGATGATAAACTAGAGGAAAAGATGGCTGAACAGAAAAAAGATTTCAAAGCTATGACAGAAGCATCTAATCAGGAGATGAGACAAGACATTGTGGAGGCTATTAAGGGTGTTTGGGACTATACTATTGGTGTTGAAGAAAAATTAGAAAATATTGAGCAGCAATTTGAAGAAAAATTAGAAGAAATCAAAAGTGATGTACAAGATCAGGCTACTTTGACACAATATCATCAGATGCAGTTTGCGGTTAGAATTAGGGGATTTAGAGAAGCTTCAAATGGGAACCAAGAGGATTTAAGAAAAATTGTTATTGAAGCTTTAACAAAATTTTTGGATGATTCAGTTGAGAATGTGGACTGGCAGATTGAACGGTTGTTTAGAGTGAACTCACGTATTGCAGCACAAAGAAATTTGCCTAGAGATATTGTGATATATTTTAATACAAGAAAATACAGAAATTGGGTTCTCTCTACAGCCTACAATAAACAACTGAGTGTTGCTGGTCAAGAAGTACTGGTTTTGAAAGAGATACCTCCTAAAATGTTGAGATCAAGGAAAGACTATGCTTTTTTGACAGAGGAGCTTAAAAGAAGAGAGATACAATATAGATGGGAGGTTCCAACTGGACTTTCTTTGTTTTTTAAAAATAATAGATATCGTTTGACTACTGTTGCTAAAGCGAAGGATTTTTTTGACAATATACTGATGGTTGACAGATCTGCTTCCCCAAAATCTAAGAAGGCAATTCTGGTCAAAGATTTAGAATTATTGCAATCTTCGGAATCTCAACAACCTCGAATAATTTCTTCGATAGATATGGATAAAGCAGCTCAACAACCAGTGCAGTTAATTGATATTTTTCAACCTTTGATAGCTGACAAGCCTAAAGATCCAAGGTGTGTACGTGAACCAACTCAAACCAAGCAAACTGATCTGACATCTTTGGAAGCCATGGGAGCAAGGCCTAAGAGGAAGGAAGAAGTGGTTTCGGTCTTGCAGAAGCTTTCACGAAAAGATCATGTCAAATAAGTATTTGACATGGAATGTCAATGGTTTAAATTCTCCACAAAAAAGGAAGAAGATATTTCATTATTTGAAGCAATGTAAAAATGACGTAATCTGTTTACAAGAAACTCATATTAGAACTTCGGACCAGAAATATTTGATTAATAACAAATTGGGTACACATTTTGTGGCATCATCTTTAGACAAAAAAAATGGAATTGTTATTTATGTTAAAAATCATATAAAAGCTAAATTAATAGAAGCAGATAATCAAGGAAGATTTTTAGCTATAGAAATTTTATTGGACGGGAAGAAAGTTCTTTTGATGGGTATATATGCTCCAAACCAAAAACAAGGTATATTTTATAAATTATTACATAAAAAGTTAATACAGTTGGATTATAGATCCTGTATTTTAATGGGAGACTGGAATGGAATTCTTGATGCTGGTTTGGACAAGAAAAAGATCTTACCTGTTTCTCAATCGCGTTCAATATTGCCTAAATCTTTTTTTGATATTAAAGATGATTTTAATTTGTTAGATATATGGAGAGAAAGACATGGTAGGGATCAAGAGTTTACTTTTTTCTCGGATAGACATCAATCATTTTCTAGAATTGATTTTATTTTAACTACTAGTGATTTTATGTTAAGTTTAAAGAAAGTTAAAATTTTACCTAATGTATTGTCTGATCATAACCCAGTTATGATGGAACTAAGGACTGGTCAATTTAAATGCAGATCCTGGAGACTTAATGAAAATTTGTTTAAATATGAAATGTATGTGGAAGAATGTAAAAAGGCTATCAAGGAATTTTTTAGGCTAAATCAGAATATAGGTTTACCAATAGAAACGGTGTGGGACTCTAGCAAGGCCCACATGCGTGGAATATTAACTGAATTGAATGCAAGACATAGACGTAAACAAGAGGAAAAGAGAAGAGTCTTAGAAGTGGAGATAAGAAAGAAAGAGTTATTATTAATAGATAAGCCAGATGATAGTAATATTAAAGAAGGGATAAAGGTTTTACGGAAACAATTTGATATTTTGATGACCGACCAGGTTGCCAGGAATATACAATATGCTAAACATAATACTTTTTTTAATGCTAATAAACCTGGCAGATGGTTGGCTTATACATTAAGGAAAAAACAAAAATCCCGTTTAATTGAGAAGGTAGAATATAAGGGGCAAGAAGTATTTCATCAAGAAACTATTAAGAAGGCTTTTCTAGAGTTCTACACCAAATTGTATGCTGAAGAAAAAGTTCAAGAGCAAGAGGTAGATGCCTTCTTACAAAATCAAAATGTTTTGGAAATTACTTTGGAACAAAGAGATAGATTAAATGCTGTGATTAAATCAGAAGAAATTATTGATGCAATCAAGCAATTGAAATTGGGAAAATCTCCAGGAACTGATGGTCTTACTACAATTTATTATAAGTGTTTACAGGAGGAAG
>JARGCV010001317.1:5000-7500 GCA_034064705.1 Bothrops alternatus | reverse complement strand
CCAACAGCTAATTGAGACAGAGCCGGGTTATCAGCAAGTAATTGTTCCATGCTGGCACTGAAAGCTCGGACTAATGTTCGTCCTTTCTGTTATCTTGTTTTGCTGTTTTTTGAGTCACGAGCAATCTGTTCTGTCTAGCCCCTCTCAGCTGCCAAGAATCCCCTTAACGAGGTCGTTAAGAGTGCACACGAAGGCAGTTCAAAACACACGGCTTTATTTAACAGTTTACACAAGCACACTAAGAACACCAGTTATAAACTCACTGTGAAATCTCTCAGGTCTCTTCTTGAGCACAACGTTGCTCGTGACTAAAACAGAGGCTTCCGTTTCCCTGTTAATATAGCCTCCCAGGTCACGTTCGTCGTCCACCCAACTGACCCCTACGCCTATCAGCCCGTTGGTATCGTGGATTGAGCCAATTAGTTTCCTGGCCCACATCTGAGTCATCGTCCTCTGACTCAGCATGCATACCAATCTCCGTGGTATCTGGCTCAGCTGCCGGGAGGAGAAAACACCCAGAAGGGCCTGCCGGTGCTGAGTCATAATCATCATCGGACAAGTATCTAGCCTGGCCAGAGACACTCACAACACTATCTATCTATCTATCTATCTATCTATCTATCTATCTATCTATCTATCTATCTATCTATCTATCTATCTATCTATCTATCTACCTACCTACCTACCTACCTACCTACCTACCTACCTACCTACCTATCTATCTATCTATCTATCTATCTATCTATCTATCTATCTCATCCGTCTGTCTGTCTGTCTGTCTGTCTTTCTACCTATCTATCTATCTATCTCATCCATCCATCTAGCTATGTATTCATCCATCCATCCACCTATACATCCATTACTCTCTCTCTCTCTCTCTCTCTCTCTCTCTCTCTCTCTATCTATCTATCTATCTATCTATCTATCTATCTATCTATCTATCTATCTATCTCATCCATCCATCTAGCTATGTATTCATCCATCCATCCACCTATACATCCATTACTCTCTCTCTCTCTCTCTCTCCCTCTCTCTCTCTCTCTATCTATCTATCTATCTATCTCATCCATCCATCCATCTAGCTATGTATTCATCCATCCATCCACCTATACATCAATTACTCTATCTATCTGTCTATCTATCTATCTATCTATCTATCTATCTATCTATCTATCTATCTATCTATCTATCTATCTATCTATCTATCTATCTATCTATCTCATCCATCCATCTAGCTATGTATTCATCCATCCATCCACCTATACATCCATTACTCTATCTATCTATCTATCTATCTATCTATCTATCTATCTATCTATCTATCATCTATCATCTATCTATCTCATCCATCCATCCATCCATCCATCCATCCATCTATCTATCTATTTATCTATCTATCTATCTATCTATCTATCTATCTATCTATCTATCTATCTATCTATCTATCTATCTATCTCATCCATCCATCCATCTAGCTATGTATTCATCCATCCATCCACCTATACATCCATTACTCTCTCTCTCTCTCTCTCTCTCTATCTATCTATCTATCTATCTATCTCATCCATCCATCTAGCTATGTATTCATCCATCCATCCACCTATACATCCATTACTCTCTCTCTCTCTCTCTCTCTCTCTCTCTATCTATCTATCTATCTATCTATCTATGTATCTATCTATCTATCTATCTATCTCATCCATCCATCCATCCAGCTATGTATTCATCCATCCATCCACCTATACATCAATTACTCTATCTATCTGTCTGTCTATCTATCTATCTATCTATCTATCTATCTATCTATCTATCTATCTATCTATCTATCTATCTATCTATCTATCTATCTATCTCATCCATCCATCCATCCAGCTATGTATTCATCCATCCATCCACCTATACATCCATTACTCTATCTATCTATCTATCTATCTATCTATCTATCTATCTATCTATCTATCTATCTATCTATCTATCTATCTATCTATCTATCTATCTATCTATCTATCTATCTATCATCTATCATCTATCATCTATCATCTATCTATCTCATCCATCCATCCATCCATCCATCCATCCACCTATCTATCTATCTATCTATCTATCTATCTATCTATCTATCTATCTATCTATCTATCTATCTATCTATCTATCTATCTATCTATCTATCTATCTATCTATCTCATCCATCCATCTAGCTATGTATTCATCCATCCATCCACCTATACATCCATTACTCACTCACTCTCTCTCTCTCTCTCTCTCTCTCTCTCTCTCTCTCTCTCTCTCTCTCTATCTATCTATCTATCTATCTATCTATCTATCTATCTATCTATCTCATCCATCCATCTAGCTATGTATTCATCCATCCATCCACCTATACATCCATTACTCTATCTATCTATCTATCTATCTATCTATCTATCTATCTATCTATCTATCTATCTATCTATCTATCTATCTATCTATCTATCTATCTATCTATCTATCTATCTATCTA
>JARGCV010001316.1:0-41450 GCA_034064705.1 Bothrops alternatus | reverse complement strand
CTATCCTATCCTACCCTATCCTATACTATACTATTATTTTCCCCTTCCCCTCCCTTCCCATCCCATCCCTTCCCCCTCCCCCTCTCTCTTTACTTCCCCTCCTCTCCTCCCCTCTTTTCCCTTCCCTTCCCCTATCCTCCTCTTTTCCCCTACCGTTCTCCCCTCCCCTTCTTTCTCTCCTATCCTATCCTACCCTATCCTATTATTTTACCCTTCCCATCCCTTCCCCCTCCCCTTCGCTCTTTCCTTCCCCTCCTCCCCTCCCCTCCTTTCCCTTCCCTTTCCCTCCCCTCCTCTTTTCCCCTCCCCTGCTCCCCTCCCCTTCTTTCTCTCCTATCCTATCCTATCCTATCCTATCCTATCCTATCCTATCCTATCCTATCCTATCCTATCCTATCCTATCCTATCCTATCCTATCCTATCCTATCCTATTTTCCCTCCCTTCCCTTCCCATCCCTTCCCCCTCCCCTTCTCTCTTTCCTTCCCCTCTTCCCCTCCCCTCCTTTCCCTTCCAATACCCTCCCGTCCTCTTTTCCCCTCCCCTGCTCTCCTCCCCTTCATTCTCTCCTATCCTATCCTATCCTATCCTATCCTATCCTATCCTATCCTATCCTATCCTATTATTTTCCCCTTCCCTTCCCTTCCCATCCCTTCCCCCTCCCCTTCTCTCTTTCCTTCCCCTCTTCCCCTCCCCTCCTTTCCCTTCCCTTCCCCTCCCCTCCTGTTTTCCCCTCCCCTGCTCTCCTCCCCTTCTTTCTCTCCTATCCTATCCTATCCGATCCTATCCTATCCTATTATTTTCCCCTTCCCTTCCCTTCCCATCCCTTCCCCCTCCCCTTCTCTCTTTCCTTCCCCTCTTCCCCTCCCCTCCTTTCCCTTCCCTTCCCCTCCCCTCCTGTTTTCCCCTCCCCTGCTCTCCTCCCCTTCTTTCTCTCCTATCCTATCCTATCCTATCCTATCCTATCCTATCCTATCCTATCCTATCCTATCCTATCCTATCCTATCCTATCCTATCCTATCCTATCCTATCCTATCCTATCCTATTATTTTCCCCTTCCCATCCCATCCCTTCCCCCTCCCCTTCTCTCTTTCCTTCCCCTCTTCCCCTCCCCTCCTTTCCCATCCCTTCCCCTCCCCTCCTGTTTTCCCCTCCCCTGCTCTCCTCCCCTTCTTTCTCTCCTATCCTATCCTATCCTATCCTATCCTATCCTATCCTATTATTTTCCCCTTCCCTTCCATCCCATCCCTTCCCCTCCCCTTCTCTCTTTCCTTCCCCTCCTCCCCTCCCCTCCTTTCCCTTCCCTTTCCCTCCCCTCCTCTTTTCCTCTCCCCTGCTCCCCTCCCCTTCTTTCTCTCCTATCCTATCCTATCCTATCCTATCCTATCCTATCCTATCCTATCCTCTCCTCTCCTCTCCTCTCCTCTCCTCTCCTCTCCTCTCCTATCCTATCCTATCCTATCCTATCCTATCCTATCCTATCCTATCCTATCCTCTCCTATTCTATCCTATTATTTTCCCCTTCCCTTCCCTTCCCTTTCCATCCCTTCCCCCTCCCCTTCTCTCTTTCCTTCCCCTCCTCCACTCCCCTCCTTTCCCTTCCCTTCCCCTCCCCTCCTCTTTTCCTCTCCCCTGCTCCCCTCCCCTTCTTTCTCTCCTATCCTATCCTATCCTATCCTATCCTATCCTATCCTATCCTATCCTATCCTATCCTATCCTATCCTATCCTATCCTATCCTATCCTATCCTATCCTATCCTATCCTATCCTATCCTATCCTATCCTATCCTATCCTATTATTTTCCCCTTCCCTTCCCTTCCCATCCCATCCCTTCCCCCTCTCCTTCTCTCTTTCCTTCCCCTCCTCCACTCCCCTCCTTTCCCTTCCCTTTCCCTCCCCTCCTCTTTTCCTCTCCCCTGCTCCCCTCCCCTTCTTTCTCTCCTATCCTATCCTATCCTATCCTATCCTATCCTATCCTGTCCTGTCCTGTCCTGTCCTGTCCTGTCCTGTCCTGTCCTGTCCTGTCCTGTCCTGTCCTGTCCTGTCCTGTCCTGTCCTGTCCTGTCCTGTCCTGTCCTGTCCTGTCCTGTCCTATCCTATCCTATCCTATTATTTTCCCCTTCCCTTCCCATCCCTTCCCCCTTCCCTTATCTCTTTCCTTCCCCTCCTCCCCTCCCCTCCTTTCCCTTCCCTTTCCCTCCCCTCCTCTTTTCCTCTCCCTGCTCCCCTCCCTTCTTCTCCCCTTCCCTCCCTTCTTTCTCTCCTATCCTATCCTATCCTATCCTATCCTATCCTATCCTATCCTATCCTATCCTATCCTATCCTATCCTATCCTATCCTATCCTATCCTATCCTATCCTATCCTATCCTATCCTATCCTATCCTATCCTATCCTATCCTATCCTATCCTATTATTTTCCCCTTCCCTTCCCATCCCTTCCCCCTTCCCTTATCTCTTTCCTTCCCCTCCTCCCCTCCCCTCCTTTCCCTTCCCTTTCCCTCACCTCCTCTTTTCCCCTCCCCTACTCCCCTCCCCTTCTTTCTCTCCTATCCTATCCTATCCTATCCTATGCTATCCTATCCTATGCTATGCTATGCTATGCTATGCTATGCTATCCTATCCTATCCTATCCTATCCTATCCTATCCTATCCTATCCTATCCTATCCTATCCTATCCTATCCTATCCTATCCTATCCTATCCTATTATTTTCCCCTTCCCTTCCCTTCCCATCCCTTCCCCCTTCCCTTATCTCTTTCCTTCCCCTCCACCCCTCCCCTCCTTTCCCTTCCCTTTCCCTCCCCTCCTCTTTTCCCCTCCCCTACTCCCCACCCCTTCTTTCTCTCCTATCCTATCCTATCCTATCCTATCCTATCCTATCCTATCCTATCCTATCCTATCCTATCCTATCCTATCCTATCCTATCCTATTATTTTCCCCTTCCCTTCCCTTCCCATCCCATCCCTTCCCCCTCCCCTTCTCTCTTTCCTTCCCCTCCTCCACTCCCCTCCTTTCCCTTCCCTTCCCCTCCCCTCCTCTTTTCCTCTCCCCTGCTCCCCTCCCCTTCTTTCTCTCCTATCCTATCCTATCCTATTATTTTCCCCTTCCGTTCCCTTCCCATCCCTTCCCCCTCCCCTTCTCTCTTTCCTTCCCCTCCTCCCTCCCCTCCTTTCCCTTCCCTTTCCCTCCCCTCCTCTTTTCCCCTCCCCTACTCCCCTCCCCTTCTTTCTCTCCTATCCTATCCTATCCTATCCTATCCTATCCTATCCTATCCTATCCTATCCTATCCTATCCTATCCTATCCTATCCTATCCTATCCTATCCTATCTGATCCTATCCTATTATTTTCCCCTTCCCTTCCCGTCCCATCCCTTCCCCCTCCCCTTCTCTCTTCCTTCCCCTCCTCCCCTCCCCTCCTTTCCCTTCCCTTCCCCTCCCCTCCTCTTTTCCTCTCCCCTGCTCCCCTCCCCTTCTTTCTCTCCTATCCTATCCTATCCTATTCTATCCTATCCTATCCTATACTATACTTTACTATCCTATCCTATCCTATCCTATCCTATCCTATCCTATCCTATCCTATCCTATCCTATCCTATCCTATCCTATCCTATCCTATCCTATCCTATTATTTTCCCCTGCCCTTCCCTTCCCATCCACCTCCCCCTCCCTTCTCTCCTTCCTTCCCCTCCTCCCCTCCCCTTTTTTCCCTTCCCTTCCCTTCCTCCTCCCCTATTCTCTTTTCTTCCCCTCTTCCCCTCCCCTCTTTTCCCTTCACTTACCCTCCCTTCCTCTTTTCCTCTCCCCTACTCCGCTCACCTTCTTTCTCTCCTATCCTATCCTATCCTATCCTATCCTATCCTATCCTATCCTATCCTATCCTATCCTATCCTATCCTATCCTATCCTACCCTTACCCTACCCTATCCTATCCTATCCTATCCTATCCTATCCTATCCTATCCTATCCTATCCTATTATTTTATCCTGCCCTTCCCTTCCCATCCACTCCCCCTCCCCTTCTCTCTTTCCTTCCCCTCCTCCCCTCCCCTTTTTTCCCTTCCCTTCCCTTCCCCCTCCCCTATTCTCTTTTCTTCCCCTCCTCCCCTCCCCTCCTTTCCCTTCACTTACCCTCCCCTCCTCTTTTCCTCTCCCCTGCTCCGCTCCCCTTCTTTCTCTCCTATCCTATCCCATCCTATCCTATCCCATCCTATCCTATCCTATCCTATCCTATCCTATCCTATCCTATCCTATCCTATCCTATCCTATCCTATCCTATCCTATCCTATCCTATCCTATTATTTTCCCCTTCCCTTCCCTTCCCATCCCTTCCCCCTCCCCTTCTCTCTTTCCTTCCCCTCCTCCCCTCCCCTCCTTTCCATTCCCTTCACCTCCCCTCCTCTTTTCCCCTCCCCTGCAACCCTCCCCTTCTTTCTCTCCTATCCTATCCTACCCTATCCTATCCTACCCTACCCTATCCTATCCTATCCTATCCTATCCTATCCTATCCTATCCTATCCTATCCTATCCTATCCTGTCCTGTCCTATCCTATCCTATCCTATCCTATCCTATCCTATTATTTTCCCCTGCCCTTCCCTTCCCATCCCTTCCCCCTCCCCTTCTCTCTTTCCTTCCCTTCTTCCCCTCCCCTCCCTTCCCTTCCCTTCCCCTCCCCTCCTCTTTTCCCCTCCCCTACTCCCCTGCCCTTCGTTCTCTCCTATCCTATCCTATCCTATGCTATCCTATCCTATTATTTTCCCCTTCCCTTCCCTTCCTTTCCCATCCCATCCCTTCCCCCTCCCCTTCTCTCTTTCCTTCCCCTCCTACCCTACCCTCCTTTCTCTTCCCTTTCCCTCCCCTCCTCTTTTCCCCTCCCCTGCTCCCCTCCCCTTCTTTCTCTCCTATCCTATCCTATATTATCCTATTATTTTCCCCTTCCCTTCCCTTCCCATCCCATCCCTTCCCCCTCCCCTTCTCTCTTTCCTTCCCCTCCTCCCCTCCCCTCCTTTCCCTTTCATTTCCCTCTCCTCCTCTTTTCCCCTCCCCTCCTCTGCTCCCCTCCCCTTCTTTCTCTCCTATCCTATCCTATCCTATCCTATCCTATCCTATCCTATCCTATCCTATCCTATCCTATCCTATCCTATCCTATCCTATCCTATCCTATCCTATCCTATCCTATCCTATCCTATCCTATCCTATCCTATCCTATCCTATTATTTTCCCCTTCCCTTCCCTTCCCATCCCATCCCTTCCCCCTCCCCTTCTCTCCTTCGTTCCCTTCCTCCCCTCCCCTCCTTTCCCTTCCCTTCCCCTCTCCTCCTCTTTTCCTCTCCCCTGCTCCCCTCCCCTTCTTTCTCTCCTATCCTATCCTATCCTATCCTATTATTTTCCCCTTCCCTTCCCATCCCATCCCCTTCCCCTTCTCTCTTTCCTTCCCCTCCTCCCCTCCCCTCCTTTCCCTTCCCTTCCCCTCCCCTCCTCTTTTTCCCTCCCCTGCTCCCCTCCCCTTCTTTCTCTCCTATCCTATCCTATCCTATCCTATCCTATCCTATCCTATCCTATCCTATCCTATCCTATCCTATCCTATCCTATCCTATCCTATCCTATCCTATCCTATCCTATCCTATCCTATCCTATTATTTTCCCCTTCCCTTCCCTTCCCATCCCTTCCCCTTCCCCTTCTCTCTTTCCTTCCCCTCCTCCCCTCCCCTCCTTTCCATTCCCTTCACCTCCCCTCCTCTTTTTTTGCCCTCCCCTGCAACCCTCCCCTTCTTTCTCTCCTATCCTATCCTATCCTATCCTATCCTATCCTATCCTATCCTATCCTATCCTATCCTATCCTATCCTATCCTATCCTATCCTATCCTATCCTATCCTATCCTATCCTATCCTATCCTATCCTATCCTATCCTATCCTATCCTATCCTATTATTTTCCCCTGCCCTTCCCTTCCCATCCCTTCCCCCTCCCCTTCTCTCTTTCCTTCCCTTCTTCCCCTCCCCTCCTTCCCCTTCCCTTCCCCTCCCCTCCTCTTTTCCCCTCCCCTACTCCCCTCCCCTTCGTTCTCTCCTATCCTATCCTATCCTATCCTATTATTTTCCCCTTCCCTTCCCTTCCTTTCCCATCCCATCCCTTCCCCCTCCCCTTCTCTCTTTCCTTCCCCTCTTCCCCTCCCCTCCTTTCCCTTCCCTTTCCTCCCCTCCTCTTTTCCCCTCCCCTGCTCCCCTCCACTTCTTTCTCTCCTATCCTATCCTATCCTATCCTATCCTATCCTATCCTATCCTATCCTATCCTATCCTATCCTATCCTATCCTATCCTATCCTATCCTATCCTATCCTATTATTTTCCCCTTCCCTTCCCATCCCATCCCTTCCCCCTCCCCTTCTCTCTTTCCTTCCCTTCCTCCCCTCCCCTCCTTTCCCTTCCCCTCTCCTCCTCTTTTCCTCTCCCCTGCTCCCCTCCCCTTCTTTCTCTCCTATCCTATCCTATCCTATCCTATTATTTTCCCCTTCCCTTCCCATCCCATCCCCTTCCCCTTCTCTCTTTCCTTCCCCTCCTCCCCTCCCCTCCTCCCCTCCCCTCCTTTCCCTTCCCTTCCCCTCCCCTCCTCTTTTTCCCTCCCCTGCTCCCCTCCCCTTCTTTCTCTCCTATCCTATCCTATCCTATCCTATCCTATCCTATCCTATCCTATTATTTTCCCCTTCCCTTCCCATCCCTTCCCCCTTCCCTTATCTCTTTCCTTCCCCTCCTCCCCTCCCCTCCTTTCCCTTCCCTTTCCCTCACCTCCTCTTTTCCCCTCCCCTACTCCCCTCCCCTTCTTTCTCTCCTATCCTATCCTATCCTATCCTATCCTATCCTATCCTACCCTACCCTACCCTATCCTATCCTATCCTATCCTATCCTATCCTGTCCTATCCTATCCTATCCTATCCTATCCTATCCTATTATTTTATCCTGCCCTTCCCTTCCCATCCACTCCCCCTCCCCTTCTCTCTTTCCTTCCCCTCCTCCCCTCCCCTTTTTTCCCTTCCCTTCCCTTCCCCCTCCCCTATTCTCTTTTCTTCCCCTCCTCCCCTCCCCTCCTTTCCCTTCACTTACCCTCCCCTCCTCTTTTCCTCTCCCCTGCTCCGCTCCCCTTCTTTCTCTCCTATCCTATCCCATCCTATCCTATCCTATCCTATCCTATCCTATCCTATCCTATCCTATCCTATCCTATCCTATCCTATCCTATCCTATCCTATCCTATCCTATCCTATCCTATCCTATCCTATCCTATCCTATCCTATTATTTTCCCCTTCCCTTCCCTTCCCATCCCTTCCCCCTCCCCTTCTCTCTTTCCTTCCCCTCCTCCCCTCCCCTCCTTTCCATTCCCTTCACCTCCCCTCCTCTTTTCCCCTCCCCTGCAACCCTCCCCTTCTTTCTCTCCTATCCTATCCTACCCTATCCTATCCTACCCTACCCTATCCTATCCTATCCTATCCTATCCTATCCTATCCTATCCTATCCTATCCTATCCTGTCCTGTCCTGTCCTGTCCTGTCCTGTCCTGTCCTGTCCTATCCTATCCTATCCTATCCTATCCTATCCTATCCTATCCTATTATTTTCCCCTGCCCTTCCCTTCCCATCCCTTCCCCCTCCCCTTCTCTCTTTCCTTCCCTTCTTCCCCTCCCCTCCCTTCCCTTCCCTTCCCCTCCCCTCCTCTTTTCCCCTCCCCTACTCCCCTGCCCTTCGTTCTCTCCTATCCTATCCTATCCTATCCTATCCTATTATTTTCCCCTTCCCTTCCCTTCCTTTCCCATCCCATCCCTTCCCCCTCCCCTTCTCTCTTTCCTTCCCCTCCTACCCTACCCTCCTTTCTCTTCCCTTTCCCTCCCCTCCTCTTTTCCCCTCCCCTGCTCCCCTCCCCTTCTTTCTCTCCTATCCTATCCTATATTATCCTATTATTTTCCCCTTCCCTTCCCTTCCCATCCCATCCCTTCCCCCTCCCCTTCTCTCTTTCCTTCCCCTCCTCCCCTCCCCTCCTTTCCCTTTCATTTCCCTCTCCTCCTCTTTTCCCCTCCCCTCCCCTGCTCCCCTCCCCTTCTTTCTCTCCTATCCTATCCTATCCTATCCTATCCTATCCTATCCTATCCTATCCTATCCTATCCTATCCTATCCTATCCTATCCTATCCTATCCTATCCTATCCTATCCTATCCTATCCTATCCTATCCTATCCTATTATTTTCCCCTTCCCTTCCCTTCCCATCCCATCCCTTCCCCCTCCCCTTCTCTCCTTCGTTCCCTTCCTCCCCTCCCCTCCTTTCCCTTCCCTTCCCCTCTCCTCCTCTTTTCCTCTCCCCTGCTCCCCTCCCCTTCTTTCTCTCCTATCCTATCCTATCCTATCCTATTATTTTCCCCTTCCCTTCCCATCCCATCCCCTTCCCCTTCTCTCTTTCCTTCCCCTCCCCTCCTCCCCTCCCCTCCTTTCCCTTCCCTTCCCCTCCCCTCCTCTTTTTCCCTCCCCTGCTCCCCTCCCCTTCTTTCTCTCCTATCCTATCCTATCCTATCCTATCCTATCCTATCCTATCCTATCCTATCCTATCCTATCCTATCCTATCCTATCCTATCCTATCCTATCCTATCCTATTATTTTCCCCTTCCCTTCCCTTCCCATCCCTTCCCCTTCCCCTTCTCTCTTTCCTTCCCCTCCTCCCCTCCCCTCCTTTCCATTCCCTTCACCTCCCCTCCTCTTTTTTTGCCCTCCCCTGCAACCCTCCCCTTCTTTCTCTCCTATCCTATCCTATCCTACCCTATCCTATCCTATCCTATCCTATCCTATCCTATCCTATCCTATCCTATCCTATCCTATCCTATCCTATGCTATCCTATCCTATCCTATCCTATCCTATCCTATCCTATTATTTTCCCCTGCCCTTCCCTTCCCATCCCTTCCCCCTCCCCTTCTCTCTTTCCTTCCCTTCTTCCCCTCCCCTCCTTTCCCTTCCCTTCCCCTCCCCTCCTCTTTTCCCCTCCCCTACTCCCCTCCCCTTCGTTCTCTCCTATCCTATCATATCCTATCCTATTATTTTCCCCTTCCCTTCCCTTCCTTTCCCATCCCATCCCTTCCCCCTCCCCTTCTCTCTTTCCTTCCCCTCCTCCCCTCCCCTCCTTTCCCTTCCCTTTCCTCCCCTCCTCTTTTCCCCTCCCCTGCTCCCCTCCACTTCTTTCTCTCCTATCCTATCCTATCCTATCCTATCCTATCCTATCCTATCCTATCCTATCCTATCCTATCCTATCCTATCCTATCCTATCCTATCCTATCCTATCCTATCCTATCCTATCCTATCCTATCCTATCCTATCCTATCCTATCCTATTATTTTCCCCTTCCCTTCCCATCCCATCCCTTCCCCCTCCCCTTCTCTCTTTCCTTCCCTTCCTCCCCTCCCCTCCTTTCCCTTCCCCTCTCCTCCTCTTTTCCTCTCCCCTGCTCCCCTCCCCTTCTTTCTCTCCTATCCTATCCTATCCTATTATTTTCCCCTTCCCTTCCCATCCCATCCCCTTCCCCTTCTCTCTTTCCTTCCCCTCCTCCCCTCCCCTCCTCCCCTCCCCTCCTTTCCCTTCCCTTCCCCTCCCCTCCTCTTTTTCCCTCCCCTGCTCCCCTCCCCTTCTTTCTCTCCTATCCTATCCTATCCTATCCTATCCTATCCTATCCTATCCTATCCTATTATTTTCCCCTTCCCATCCCATCCCTTTCCCCTTCTCTTTTCCTTCCCCTCCTCCCCTCCCCTCCTTTCCCTTCCCTTCCCCTCCCCTCCTCTTTTTCCCTCCCCTGCTCCCCTCCCCTTCTTTCTCTCCTATCCTATCCTATCCTATCCTATCCTATCCTATCCTATCCTATCCTATCCTATCCTATCCTATCCTATCCTATCCTATCCTATCCTATCCTATCCTATCCTATCCTATCCTATCCTATTATTTTCCCCTTCCCTTCCCATCCCTTCCCCCTTCCCTTATCTCTTTCCTTCCCCTCCTCCCCTCCCCTCCTTTCCCTTCCCTTTCCCTCACCTCCTCTTTTCCCCTCCCCTACTCCCCTCCCCTTCTTTCTCTCCTATCCTATCCTATCCTATCCTATCCTATCCTATGCTATCCTATCCTATGCTATGCTATGCTATGCTATGCTATGCTATGCTATGCTATGCTATGCTATGCTATGCTATGCTATGCTATGCTATGCTATGCTATGCTATCCGATCCTATCCTATCCTATCCTATCCTATCCTATCCTATCCTATCCTATCCTATCCTATCCTATCCTATCCTATCCTATCCTATCCTATTATTTTCCCCTTCCCTTCCCATCCCTTCCCCCTTCCCTTATCTCTTTCCTTCCCCTCCACCCCTCCCCTCCTTTCCCTTCCCTTTCCCTCCCCTCCTCTTTTCCCCTCCCCTACTCTCCACCCCTTCTTTCTCTCCTATCCTATCCTATCCTATCCTATCCTATCCTATCCTATCCTATCCTATCCTATCCTATCCTATCCTATCCTATCCTATCCTATCCTATCCTATCCTATCCTATCCTATCCTATTATTTTCCCCTTCCCTTCCCTTCCCATCCCATCCCTTCCCCCTCCCCTTCTCTCTTTCCTTCCCCTCCTCCACTCCCCTCCTTTCCCTTCCCTTCCCCTCCCCTCCTCTTTTCCTCTCCCCTGCTCCCCTCCCCTTCTTTCTCTCCTATCCTATCCTATCCTATTATTTTCCCCTTCCGTTCCCTTCCCATCCCTTCCCCCTCCCCTTCTCTCTTTCCTTCCCCTCCTCCCCTCCCCTCCTTTCCCTTCCCTTTCACTCCCCTCCTCTTTTCCCCTCCCCTGCTCCCCTCCCCTTCTTTCTCTCCTATCCTATCCTATCCTATCCTATCCTATCCTATCCTATCCTATCCTATCCTATCCTATCCTATCCTATCCTATCCTATCCTATCCTATCCTATCCTATCCTATCCTATCCTATCCTATCCTCCTTCCCTTCCCATCCCATCCCTTCCCCCTCCCCTTCTCTCTTTCCTTCCCTTCCTCCCCTCCCCTCCTTTCCCTTCCCCTCTCCTCCTCTTTTCCTCTCCCCTGCTCCCCTCCCCTTCTTTCTCTCCTATCCTATCCTATCCTATCCTATTATTTTCCCCTTCCCTTCCCATCCCATCCCCTTCCCCTTCTCTCTTTCCTTCCCCTCCTCCCCTCCCCTCCTCCCCTCCCCTCCTTTCCCTTCCCTTCCCCTCCCCTCCTCTTTTTCCCTCCCCTGCTCCCCTCCCCTTCTTTCTCTCCTATCCTATCCTATCCTATCCTATCCTATCATATCCTATCCTATCCTATCCTATTATTTTCCCCTTCCCATCCCATCCCCTTCCCCTTCTCTTTTCCTTCCCCTCCTCCCCTCCCCTCCTTTCCCTTCCCTTCCCCTCCCCTCCTCTTTTTCCCTCCCCTGCTCCCCTCCCCTTCTTTCTCTCCTATCCTATCCTATCCTATCCTATCCTATCCTATCCTATCCTATCCTATCCTATCCTATCCTATCCTATCCTATCCTATCCTATCCTATCCTATCCTATCCTATCCTATCCTATCCTATTATTTTCCCCTTCCCTTCCCATCCCTTCCCCCTTCCCTTATCTCTTTCCTTCCCCTCCTCCCCTCCCCTCCTTTCCCTTCCCTTTCCCTCACCTCCTCTTTTCCCCTCCCCTACTCCCCTCACCTTCTTTCTCTCCTATCCTATCCTATCCTATCCTATCCTATCCTATCCTATGCTATCCTATCCTATCCTATGCTATGCTATGCTATGCTATGCTATGCTATGCTATGCTATGCTATGCTATGCTATGCTATGCTATCCGATCCTATCCTATCCTATCCTATCCTATCCTATCCTATCCTATCCTATCCTATCCTATCCTATCCTATCCTATCCTATCCTATCCTATCCTATCCTATCCTATCCTATTATTTTCCCCTTCCCTTCCCTTCCCATCCCTTCCCCCTTCCCTTATCTCTTTCCTTCCCCTCCACCCCTCCCCTCCTTTCCCTTCCCTTTCCCTCCCCTCCTCTTTTCCCCTCCCCTACTCTCCACCCCTTCTTTCTCTCCTATCCTATCCTATCCTATCCTATCCTATCCTATCCTATCCTATCCTATCCTATCCTATCCTATCCTATCCTATCCTATCCTATCCTATCCTATCCTATCCTATTATTTTCCCCTTCCCTTCCCTTCCCATCCCATCCCTTCCCCCTCCCCTTCTCTCTTTCCTTCCCCTCCTCCACTCCCCTCCTTTCCCTTCCCTTCCCCTCCCCTCCTCTTTTCCTCTCCCCTGCTCCCCTCCCCTTCTTTCTCTCCTATCCTATCCTATCCTATTATTTTCCCCTTCCGTTCCCTTCCCATCCCTTCCCCCTCCCCTTCTCTCTTTCCTTCCCCTCCTCCCCTCCCCTCCTTTCCCTTCCCTTTCCCTCCCCTCCTCTTTTCCCCTCCCCTACTCCCCTCCCCTTCTTTCTCTCCTATCCTATCCTATCCTATCCTATCCTATCCTATCCTATCCTATCCTATCCTATCCTATCCTATCCTATCCTATCCTATCCTATCCTATCCTATCCTATCTGATCCTATCCTATTATTTTCCCCTTCCCTTCCCGTCCCATCCCTTCCCCCTCCCCTTCTCTCTTTCCTTCCCCTCCTCCCCTCCCCTCCTTTCCCTTCCCTTCCCCTCCCCTCCTCTTTTCCTCTCCCCTGCTCCCCTCCCCTTCTTTCTCTCCTATCCTATCCTATTCTATCCTATCCTATCCTATCCTATACTTTACTATCCTATCCTATCCTATCCTATCCTATCCTATCCTATCCTATCCTATCCTATCCTATCCTATCCTATCCTATCCTATCCTATCCTATCCTATCCTATCCTATCCTATCCTATCCTATCCTATTATTTTCCCCTGCCCTTCCCTTCCCATCCACTCCCCCTCCCCTTCTCTCCTTCCTTCCCCTCCTCCCCTCCCCTTTTTTCCCTTCCCTTCCCTTCCTCCTCCCCTATTCTCTTTTCTTCCCCTCTTCCCCTCCCCTCTTTTCCCTTCACTTACCCTCCCTTCCTCTTTTCCTCTCCCCTACTCCGCTCACCTTCTTTCTCTCCTATCCTATCCTATCCCATCCCATCCTATCCTATCCTATCCTATCCTATCCTATCCTATCCTATCCTATCCTATCCTATCCTATCCTATCCTATCCTATCCTATCCTATCCTATCCTATCCTATCCTATTATTTTCCCCTTCCCTTCCCTTCCCATCCCTTCCCCCTCCCCTTCTCTCTTTCCTTCCCCTCCTCCCCTCCCCTCCTTTCCCTTCGCTTCCCCTCCCCTCCTCTTTTCCCCTCCCCTGCTCTCCTCCCCTTCTTTCTCTCCTATCCTATCCTATCCTATCCTATTATTTTCCCCTTCCCTTCCCTTCCCATCCCTTCCCTTCCCCCTCCCCTTCTCTCTTTCCTTCCCCTCCTCCCCTCCCCACCTTTCCCTTCCCTTTCCCTCTCCTCCTCTTTTCCCCTCCCCTGCTCCCCTCCCCTTCTTTCTCTCCTATCCTATCCTATCCTATCCTATCCTATCCTATCCTATCCTATCCTATCCTATCCTATCCTATCCTATCCTATCCTATCCTATCCTATCCTATCCTATCCTATCCTATCCTATCCTGTCCTGTCCTGTCCTGTCCTGTCCTGTCCTGTCCTGTCCTGTCCTGTCCTGTCCTGTCCTATCCTATCCTATTATTTTCCCCTGCCCTTCCCTTCCCATCCATTCCCCCTCCCCTTCTCTCTTTCCTTCCCCTCCTCCCCTCCCCTTTTTTCCCTTCCCTTCCCCTCCCCTCCTCTTTTCCTCTCCCCTGCTCCCCTCCCCTTCTTTCTCTCCTATCCTATCCTATCCTATCCTATCCTATTATTTTCCCCTTCCATTCCCATCCCATCCCTTCCCCCTCCCCTTCTCTCTTTCCTTCCCCTCCGCCCCTCCCCTCCTTTCCCTTCCCTTTCCCTCTATTCCTCTTTTCCTCTCCCCTGCTCCCCTCCCCTTCTTTCTCTCCTATCCTATCCTATCCTATCCTATCCTATCCTATCCTATCCTATCCTATCCTATCCTATCCTATTATTTTCCCCTTCCCTTCCATTCCCATCCCATCCCCCTCCCCTTCTCTCTTTCCTTCCCCTCCTCCCCTCCCCACCTTTCCCTTCCCTTCCCCTCCCCTCCTCTTTTCCCCTCCCCTGCTCCCCTCCCCTTCTTTCTCTCCTATCCTATCCTATCCTATCCGATCCTATCCTATCCTATTATTTTCCCCTGCCCTTCCCTTCCCATTCCTTCCCCCTCCCCTTCTCTCTTTCCTTCCCCTCCTCCCCTCCCCTCCTTTCTCTTCACTTTCCCTCCCCTCCTCTTTTCCCCTCCCCTGCTCCCCTCCCCTTCTTTCTCTCCTATCCTATCCTATCCTATCCTATCTTATCCTATTATTTTCCCCTTCCCTTCCCTTCCCATCACATCCCTTCCTCCTCCCCTTCTCTCTTTCCTTCCCCTCCTCACCTCCCCTCCTTTCCCTTCCTTTCCCTCTCCTCCTCTTTTCCCCTCCCCTGCTCCCCTCCCCTTCTTTCTCTCCTATCCTATCCTATCCTCTCCTCTCCTATCCTCTCCTCTCCTCTCCTATCCTATCCTATCCTATCCTATCCTATCCTATCCTATCCTATCCTATCCTATCCTATCCTATCCTATCCTATCCTATCCTATCCTATCCTATCCTATCCTATCCTATCCTATTATTTTCCCCTGCCCTTCCCTTCCCTTCCCATCCCATCCCTTCCCCGTCCCCTTCTCTTTCCTTCCCCTCCTACCCTCCCCTCCTTTCCCTTCCCTTTCCCATCCCTCCTCTTTTCCCCTCCCCTGCTCCCCTCCCCTTCTTTCTCTCCTATCCTATCCTATCCTATCCTATCCTGTCCTATTATTTTCCCCTGCCCTTCCCTTCCCATCCCTTCCCCCTCCCCTTCTCTCTTTCCTTCCCCTCTTCCCCTCCCCTCCTTTCCCTTCCCTTCCCCTCCCCTCCTGTTTTCCCCTCCCCTGCTCTCCTCCCCTTCTTTCTCTCCTATCCTATCCTATCCTATCCTATCCTATTATTTTCCCCTTCCCTTCCCTTACCATCCCTTCCCCCTCCCCTTCTCTCTTTCCTTCCCCTCTTCCCCTCCACTCCTTTCCCTTCCCTTCCCCTCCCCTCCTGTTTTCCCCTCCCCTGCTCTCCTCCCCTTCTTTCTCTCCTATCCTATCCTATCCTATCCTATTATTTTCCCCTTCCCTTCCCATCCCATCCCTTCCCCCTCCCCTTCTCTCTTTCCTTCCCCTCCTCCCCTCCCCTCCTTTCCCTTCCCTTCCCCTCCCCTCCTCTTTTCCCCTCCCCTGCTCCCCTCCCCTTCTTTCTCTCCTATCCTATCCTATCCTATCATATCCTATTATTTTACCCTTCCCTTCCCATCTCATCCCCTTCCCCTTCTCTCTTCCCTTCCCCTCCTCCCCTCCCCTCCTTTCCCTTCCCTTCCCCTCCCCTCCTCTTTTCCCCTCCCCTGCTCCCCTCCCCTTCTTTCTCTCCTATCCTATCCTATCCTATCCTATCCTATCCTATCCTATCCTATCCTATCCTATCCTATCCTATCCTATCCTATCCTATCCTATCCTATCCTATCCTATCCTATCCTATTATTTTCCCCTTCCCTTCCCTTCCCATCCCTTCCCCCTCCCCTTCTCTCTTTCCTTCCCCTCCTCCCCTCCCCTCCTTTCCCTTCCCTTCCCTTCCCTTCCTCTCCCCTCCTCTTTTCCCCTCCCCTGCTCTCCCCTTCTTTCTCTCCTATCCTATCCTATCCTATCCTATCCTTTTATTTTCCCCTTCCCTTCCCTTCCCATCCATTCCCCCTACCCTTCTCTCTTTCCTTCCCCTCCTCCCCTCCCCTCTTTCCCTTCCCTTTCCCTCCCCTCCTCTTTTCCCCTCCCCTGCTCCCCTCCCCTTCTTTCTCTCCTATCCTATCCTATCCCATCCTATCCTATCCTATCCTATCCTATCCTATCCTATCCTATCCTATCCTATCCTATCCTATCCTATCCTATCCTATCCTATCCTATCCTATCCTATCCTATTATTTTCCCCTTCCCTTCCCTTCCCATCCCTTCCCCCTCCCCTTCTCTCTTTCCTTCCCCTCCTCCCCTCCCCTCCTTTCCCTTCCCTTTCCCTCCCCTCCTCTTTTCCCCTCCCCTGCTCCCCTCCCCTTCTTTCTCTCCTATCCTATCCTATCCTATCCTATCCTATCCTATCCTATCCTATCCTATTATTTTCCCCTGCCCTTCCCTTCCCATTCCTTCCCCCTCCCCTTCTCTCTTTCCTTCCCCTCCTCCCCTCCCCTCCTTTCTCTTCACTTTCCCTCCCCTCCTCTTTTCCCCTCCCCTGCTCCCCTCCCCTTCTTTCTCTCCTATCCTATCCTATCCTATCCTATCTTATCCTATTATTTTCCCCTTCCCTTCCCTTCCCATCACATCCCTTCCCCCTCCCCTTCTCTCTTTCCTTCCCCTCCTCACCTCCCCTCCTTTCCCTTCCCTTTCCCTCTCCTCCTCTTTTCCCCTCCCCTGCTCCCCTCCCCTTCTTTCTCTCCTATCCTATCCTATCCTATCCTATCCTCTCCTCTCCTATCCTCTCCTCTCCTATCCTATCCTATCCTATCCTATCCTATCCTATCCTATCCTATCCTATCCTATCCTATCCTATCCTATCCTATCCTATCCTATCCTATCCTATCCTATCCTATCCTATCCTATCCTATTATTTTCCCCTGCCCTTCCCTTCCCTTCCCATCCCATCCCTTCCCCGTCCCCTTCTCTTTCCTTCCCCTCCTACCCTCCCCTCCTTTCCCTTCCCTTTCCCATCCCTCCTCTTTTCCCCTCCCCTGCTCCCCTACCCTTCTTTCTCTCCTATCCTATCCTATCCTATCCTATCCTGTCCTATTATTTTCCCCTGCCCTTCCCTTCCCTTCCCATCCCTTCCCCCTCCCCTTCTCTCTTTCCTTCCCCTCTTCCCCTCCCCTCCTTTCCCTTCCCTTCCCCTCCCCTCCTGTTTTCCCCTCCCCTGCTCTCCTCCCCTTCTTTCTCTCCTATCCTATCCTATCCTATCCTATCCTATTATTTTCCCCTTCCCTTCCCTTACCATCCCTTCCCCCTCCCCTTCTCTCTTTCCTTCCCCTCTTCCCCTCCACTCCTTTCCCTTCCCTTCCCCTCCCCTCCTGTTTTCCCCTCCCCTGCTCTCCTCCCCTTCTTTCTCTCCTATCCTATCCTATCCTATCCTATCCTATCCTATCCTATCCTATTATTTTCCCCTTCCCTTCCCATCCCATCCCTTCCCCCTCCCCTTCTCTCTTTCCTTCCCCTCCTCCCCTCCCCTCCTTTCCCTTCCCTTCCCCTCCCCTCCTCTTTTCCCCTCCCCTGCTCCCCTCCCCTTCTTTCTCTCCTATCCTATCCTATCCTATCATATCCTATTATTTTACCCTTCCCTTCCCATCTCATCCCCTTCCCCTTCTCTCTTCCCTTCCCCTCCTCCCCTCCCCTCCTTTCCCTTCCCTTCCCCTCCCCTCCTCTTTTCCCCTCCCCTGCTCCCCTCCCCTTCTTTCTCTCCTATCCTATCCTATCCTATCCTATCCTATCCTATCCTATCCTATCCTATCCTATCCTATCCTATCCTATCCTATCCTATCCTATCCTATCCTATCCTATCCTATTATTTTCCCCTTCCCTTCCCTTCCCATCCCTTCCCCCTCCCCTTCTCTCTTTCCTTCCCCTCCTCCCCTCCCCTCCTTTCCCTTCCCTTTCCCTCCCCTCCTCTTTTCCCCTCCCCTGCTCCCCTCCCCTTCTTTCTCTCCTATCCTATCCTATCCTATCCTATCCTATCCTATCCTATCCTATTATTTTCCCCTGCCCTTCCCTTCCCATTCCTTCCCCCTCCCCTTCTCTCTTTCCTTCCCCTCTTCCCCTCCCCTCCTTTCCCTTCGCTTCCCCTCCCCTCCTCTTTTCCCCTCCCCTGCTCTCCTCCCCTTCTTTCTCTCCTATCCTATCCTATCCTATCCTATTATTTTCCCCTTCCCTTCCCTTCCCATCCCTTCCCTTCCCCCTCCCCTTCTCTCTTTCCTTCCCCTCCTCCCCTCCCCACCTTTCCCTTCCCTTTCCCTCTCCTCCTCTTTTCCCCTCCCCTGCTCCCCTCCCCTTCTTTCTCTCCTATCCTATCCTATCCTATCCTATCCTATCCTATCCTATCCTATCCTATCCTGTCCTGTCCTGTCCTGTCCTGTCCTGTCCTGTCCTGTCCTGTCCTGTCCTATCCTATCCTATTATTTTCCCCTGCCCTTCCCTTCCCATCCATTCCCCCTCCCCTTCTCTCTTTCCTTCCCCTCCTCCCCTCCCCTTTTTTCCCTTCCCTTCCCTTCCCCCTCCCCTATTCTCTTTCCTTCCCCTCCTCCCCTCCCCTCCTTTCCCTTCCCTTACCCTCCCCTCCTCTTTTCCTCTCCCCTGCTCCCCTCCCCTTCTTTCTCTCCTATCCTATCCTATCCTATCCTATCCTATCCTATCCTATCCTATCCTATCCTATCCTATCCTATCCTATCCTATCCTATCCTATCCTATCCTATCCTATCCTATCCTATCCTATCCTATCCTATCCTATCCTATCCTATCCTATCCTATCCTATGTTGTGATAAATGTCCATTTCTCCTTTAAGAAATCCTTCTCTGCCTGGATGGGCTTCTCTCTCCCTCCCTTACAGGCTGTCAGCTGATAGCTGTACTAAGGGGGTGGAGGAGAAAGCAGGGAAGAGTTTCGTTTCTTGAAAAAGACATCATGCTTTCAAAGTGTATGTTTTAACTATCTGTGTAATGTAATTGGCTGTAAATCAGTAGGGTGACAATTTGTGGGAGAGACCTTTGATGTGCAATAAAAGTTGAGGCCGGGCTTCGGCCGAGGCTTCCATCCTGACAGAAACTCAGGTCTCTGTCATTAATCATGGTTGCCGGGACGCCACGAACACACTCACGAACACACAAGTTATGACAAGTGGTGACCCTCGACGTGATAACCCTGAGAGGTTATACGTCCCTGGACCCTCATACTTACCGCCCGGACGTGGCAAAGCGCGCTTCATCAGTTCATCGCTGGACGAGGACTGATCCCTCGTAAGTATGTGGGGATATCTCTCAAAAAGGCAAGAAACACCTTTGACTAAGCTCACAGAGATAACCAGGAAGAATTATGTTCGTTTTACAGCTCAGAAGCTGACAGAAGGAGATTTAAGATCTCTCCTTGAATTTATTTGGAAACACATTCCTTTCTACCCAGAGGCAGGCTGCCTTAAAGTTGAAACTTGGAGGAGAGTGGAGGAGTTGTTACAAAAATTCTAGGGCCCCCGCTTCTATTTTAACATCTTGCAGAGAAGTGTTAAAAGCTTTGGAGACACAGGAGCAGCTCCTACTAAAAATATTATTGAATCCATTGAATTATAATGAAGTTCAACTTCTTCTCCCTGCCAGTGAAACTCCAGTAACAATTAAAAATCACAGCAAGGTTTTTCCTAGCAATGTTGAGTTGTGTGATCCTCCAGCTCTGACCAAAACAAGTAATTTTATTCAGGAAACGTTACAGAATGATTATGAAACAGGTGAATTGAACATTGAGGAAATGACAAGTTTATACCCTGTAACTGTGGGCATGGATGCAGAAATTGATAATGGATTTGCTCACAAAATGATTCCAGCAGATTGGAAGGCATTAATGCAAATTATTTTAACACCTGCGCAGTATGCAGTTTGGGACTCTCAGTATCATATTCAAGCTATTCAGAGAGGCACTGCTCAATTAGTGCCAGACCAAATTTATGGCTCTGGACAGTTCACTGCTGTTGGACAACAGCCAGATGCAGCTATACATGGTGTAATTTTACAGGGTTTTTTTGCTGCTTTAAAGGTAGTAGATGAAAGTGGAAAATTTGGCAAAAGTTTTATTCAAATTAAACAGGGAACTACTGAGCCCTATGATGAATTTATAAATAGACTAAAAGATAGTATTGATAAAGAAAATGCTAATGCAGACTGCAAAAGAGTTCTGCAACCCTTAATTGGCACTGGTCAAAAGACACTTGCACCTACATTGGTTCAACTACAACAATATTTAGGAAATATTAAATGGTTAAGGCCATATATAGGTCTTTCTACCTCGACCCTTTCTCCCTTATTTATGGCATTAAAAGGCCTCAAAAATCCCACAGACGTTGTGACATTGACCTCCGACCAGCTATTGGTCGTTGAGAAAGTCCAAACAGCCCTCAACACCCAGTGGACTGATTGGTGTGTTGACAATCACCCTGTGCATTTGAATGTGATTTTTGATCGACCACCCACAGTGGCAATTACTCAATCTAATGAACCTTCAGAAAATTGTTTTCACTCCAGCTATGACTTTGGCTGAAATTACACATCGTGGCCACACGATGGTGCCAGATTTTTGGAATTGAATTTGCAATTATTTTTATCCCATTTTCCTTAAAATTGTGGGAAACTTTGATTCAAAATAATTTGGTTTTGCAATTATTGATTGGTGATTGGCCTGGTCAGTTTTGTTTTGTTTTGTTTTGTTTTTTTTTTGTCATTTTTCAACAGATCCATGATTTTTGGCCATAAAAAAATTTACTTTTTGCTTATATCTCTCCTAGTTTGGATGAGACTTTGTTGACACTATTTTTGACATTGCAAAAATTTATTGAGACAAGATATTGTCCTTATTTTATTGCACATATCCGAAGTCATCAAAATTTTCCAGGAATTCTCAGTGAAGGGAATTCCCAGACGGATATGGCAACACACACGTTATGACTATGCAACAACTTACTCCCTGGGATAGTCATAGCTCTTTTCATCAAAACGCCAAGGCTTTGGCTAAACAATTTGGCATAACCCCCGGGGAGGCAACAGCTATCATTCAACAGTGCCCCAGTTGTTCACAAGAAGGACTGTCTATTCCAATGGGTGTGAATCCCCGTGGACTTGAGGCATGTCAAATTTTGCAAATGGATGTTGCCCAACATGCATCTTTTAGTCCGTGGAAATATATACATGTGACTATTGATGCACATTCTGGGTTCATCCTTGCTACTCCACAGCGTGGAGAGGCAACTAAACATGTCATCAATCATTGTATTCGAACTTTTAGCACTCTGGGTACTCCTAAAGAATTAAAAACTGATAATGGATCCGCATATTGTAGTCATGGCTTTGTTCAGTTCTGCAATCGGTGGGACATTATTCATAAATTCGGCATTCCTTACAATTCACAGGGGCAAAAAGTAGTGGAACGGGCCAACTCCACTCTTAAGCACATGCTTGACAAATTAAAAATGAAAAATGGGGAAAAATACCCCCGGACTACCTGGAGTGCAAAATCATCTTAATTTGGCTTTATATACTCTCAATTTTCTAAATCACCTGGCACGCCACCTAATACAGCTGCGAGCAGGCATTTTTCTCCCCTTCCAGACGCAGCAACCATGGTTCGACCGCTAGTTTGGTATCGTAAACTACCAGACCCCCAGTGGAAAGGACCAGCTGAACTTATTACCTGGGGTCGTGGATATGCTGCGGTGCAACATGAAGGCAATACGATATGGGTTCCTGGCCGCAATATTCGCCCTTACAGTGTACAGCCAAAAGATTGCAAAGACTCTGGTGAGCCCAAAGTGGATGGACAATGAATTTTGGAAGGACAATAAAAAGTTAGTGCCTTAACAAACCATACTGACTGCTGGATGTGTATGATGTCACCATCGGATGCCAGTCAAGGACTTTTTCTTTAGTTGGACTTCCTTTGAACAACACTGGAGCTAGCGAAAGTTTTGTACATATTAATGAGGCAGGACATTATACGCTGCCACTTAGGTTTTATTATGTAGATTTTGTATTAGTGTGTTTTAATTTTTCTAATGGAATTATTCTTTTAAGTATATATCTCTCTTGTAATATCACCTTTAATATGCCTGATCATTGTGATCAAAGTAATAACAAAGTGTATGCAAAATGTGAGGATGGAGAGTACAATGCAAGTGTATTGGGTTTGTAGCTATTTTAATGGCGCACGGAATTGGACTGCAGCCAATGACAGTGATGGCCGTTGAAATGCTTAATGAAGAACAAGGACAAATCCCTCCACCAATATCCGGAGATCATAAGCATTGGGGATATTTGGAATGCATTCTGGTTTTGGTTACAAAATTTTCAATGGTTAAGAAATTTGATAAGTATTATTTTGTATTGTTATATTATTCCATTGTGGATGCTTTTATATACAATGTTTGCCTGATATTTTTGCTATGATGAAATCTTTTATACCAAAGAAAAAAAAATTGTCTCAACAAGTGAACATTAGTCAACAAGGATTCGAGCGGATGCCAATGGACAAACAGCCACCTCAGTTGGATGAAATCGAATACATGGACTGAAAGCCTTCGCTTCTAAACAAAAACAAAACAGGGATGAGATGTTGTGATAAATGTCCATTTCTCCTTTAAGAAATCCTTCTCTGCCTAGATGGGCTTCTCTCTCCCTCCCTTACAGGCTGTCAGCTGATAGCTGTACTAAGGGGGTGGAGGAGAAAGCAGGGAAGAGTTTCGTTTCTTGAAAAAGACGTCATGCTTTCAAAGTGTATGTTTTAACTATCTGTGTAATGTAATTGGCTGTAAATCAGTAGGGTGACAATTTGTGGGAGAGACCTTTGATGTGCAATAAAAGTTGAGGCCGGGCTTCGGCCGAGGCTTCCATCCTGACAGAAACTCAGGTCTCTGTCATTAATCATGGTTGCCGGGACGCCACGAACACACTCACGAACACACAAGTTATGACAATCCTATCCTATCCTATCCTATCCTATCCTATCCTATCCTATCCTATTATTTTCCCCTTCCCTTCCCTTCCCATCCCTTCCCCCTCCCCTTCTCTCTTTCCTTCCCCTCCTCCCCTCCCCTCCTTTCCCTTCCCTTTCCCTCCCCTCCTCCTTTCCCCTCCCCTACTCCCCTCCCCTTCTTTCTCTCCTATCCTATCCTACCCTATCCTATTATTTTCCCCTTCCCTTCCCTTCCCTTCCCATCCCATCCCTTCCCCGTCCCCTTCTCTTTCCTTCCCCTCCTACCCTCCCCTCCTTTCCCTTCCCTTTCCCATCCCTCCTCTTTTCCCCTCCCCTGCTCCCCTACCCTTCTTTCTCTCCTATCCTATCCTATCCTATCCTATACTATCCTATCCTATCCTATCCTATTATTTTCCCCTGCCCTTCCCTTCCCATCCCTTCCCTCTCCCCTTCTCTCTTTCCTTCCCCTCTTCCCCTCCCCTCCTTTCCCTTCCCTTCCCTTCCCCTCCCCTCCTCTTTTCCCCTCCCCTGCTCTCCCCTTCTTTCTCTCCTATCCTATCCTATCCTATCCTATCCTATCCTATTATTTTCCCCTTCCCTTCCCTTCCCATCCCTTCCCCCTCCCCTTCTCTCTTTCCTTCACTTCCTCCCCTCCCCTCCTTTCCCTTCCCTTCCCCTCCCCTGCTCTTTTCCCCTCCCCTGCTCTCCCCTTCTTTCTCTCCTATCCTATCCTATCCTATCCCATTATTTTCCCCTTCCCTTCCTATCCTATTATTTTCCCCTTCCCTTCCATTCCCATCCCATCCCTTCCCCCTCCCCTTCTCTCTTTCCTTCCCCTCCTCCCCTCCCCTCCTTTCCCTTCCCTTTCCCTCCCCTCCACTTTTCCCCTCCCCTGCTCCCCTCCCCTTCTTTCTCTCCTATCCTATCCTATCCTATCCTATCCTATCCTATCCTATCCTATCCTATCCTATCCTATCCTATCCTATCCTATCCTATCCTATCCTATCCTATCCTATCCTATCCTATCCTATCCTATCCTATCCTATCCTATCCTATTATTTTCCCCTTCCCTTCCCATCCCATCCCTTCCCCCTCCCCTTCTCTCTTTCCTTCCCCTCCTCCACTCCCCTCCTTTCCCTTCCCTTCCCCTCCCCTCCTCTTTTCCTCTCCCCTGCTCCCCTCCCCTTCTTTCTCTCCTATCCTATCCTATCCTATCCTATCCTATCCTATCCTATCCTATCCTATCCTATCCTATCCTATTTTCCCCTCCCTTCCCTTCCCATCCCTTCCCCCTCCCCTTCTCTCTTTCCTTCCCCTCTTCCCCTCCCCTCCTTTCCCTTCCAATACCCTCCCGTCCTCTTTTCCCCTCCCCTGCTCTCCTCCCCTTCATTCTCTCCTATCCTATCCTATCCTATCCTATCCTATCCTATTATTTTCCCCTTCCCTTCCCTTCCCATCCCTTCCCCCTCCCCTTCTCTCTTTCCTTCCCCTCTTCCCCTCCCCTCCTTTCCCTTCCCTTCCCCTCCCCTCCTGTTTTCCCCTCCCCTGCTCTCCTCCCCTTCTTTCTCTCCTATCCTATCCTATCCTATCCTATCCTATCCTATCCTATCCTATCCTATCCTATCCTATCCTATCCTATCCTATCCTATCCTATCCTATTATTTTCCCCTTCCCTTCCCATCCCATCCCTTCCCCCTCCCCTTCTCTCTTTCCTTCCCCTCTTCCCCTCCCCTCCTTTCCCTTCCCTTCCCCTCCCCTCCTGTTTTCCCCTCCCCTGCTCTCCTCCCCTTCTTTCTCTCCTATCCTATCCTATCCTATCCTATCCTATCCTATCCTATCCTATCCTATCCTATCCTATCCTATCCTATCCTATCCTATCCTATCCTATCCTATCCTATCCTATTATTTTCCCCTTCCCTTCCCATCCCATCCCTTCCCCCTCCCCTTCTCTCTTTCCTTCCCCTCCTCCCCTCCCCTCCTTTCCCTTACCTTTCCCTCCCCTCCTCTTTTCCTCTCCCCTGCTCCCCTCCCCTTCTTTCTCTCCTATCCTATCCTATCCTATCCTATCCTCTCCTCTCCTCTCCTCTCCTCTCCTCTCCTCTCCTCTCCTCTCCTCTCCTCTCCTCTCCTCTCCTCTCCTCTCCTCTCCTCTCCTCTCCTCTCCTCTCCTCTCCTATCCTATCCTATCCTATCCTCTCCTATCCTATCCTATCCTCTCCTCTCCTATTCTATCCTATTATTTTCCCCTTCCCTTCCCTTCCCTTTCCATCCCTTCCCCCTCCCCTTCTCTCTTTCCTTCCCCTCCTCCACTCCCCTCCTTTCCCTTCCCTTCCCCTCCCCTCCTCTTTTCCTCTCCCCTGCTCCCCTCCCCTTCTTTCTCTCCTATCCTATCCTATCCTATCCTATCCTATCCTATCCTATCCTATCCTATCCTATCCTATCCTATCCTATCCTATCCTATCCTACACTATCCTATCCTATCCTATTATTTTCCCCTTCCCCTCCCTTCCCATCCCATCCCTTCCCCCTCCCCTTCTCTCTTTACTTCCCCTCCTCTCCTCCCCTCTTTTCCCTTCCCTTCCCCTATCCTCCTCTTTTCCCCTACCGTTCTCCTCTCCCCTTCTTTCTCTCCTATCCTATCCTACCCTATCCTATTATTTTACCCTTCCCATCCCTTCCCCCTCCCCTTCGCTCTTTCCTTCCCCTCCTCCCCTCCCCTCCTTTCCCTTCCCTTTCCCTCCCCTCCTCTTTTCCCCTCCCCTGCTCCCCTCCCCTTCTTTCTCTCCTATCCTATCCTATCCTATCCTATCCTATCCTATCCTATCCTATCCTATCCTATCCTATCCTATCCTATCCTATCCTATCCTATCCTATCCTATTTTCCCCTCCCTTCCCTTCCCATCCCTTCCCCCTCCCCTTCTCTCTTTCCTTCCCCTCTTCCCCTCCCCTCCTTTCCCTTCCAATACCCTCCCGTCCTCTTTTCTCCTCCCCTGCTCTCCTCCCCTTCATTCTCTCCTATCCTATCCTATCCTATCCTATCCTATCCTATCCTATCCTATTATTTTCCCCTTCCCTTCCCTTCCCATCCCTTCCCCCTCCCCTTCTCTCTTTCCTTCCCCTCTTCCCCTCCCCTCCTTTCCCTTCCCTTCCCCTCCCCTCCTGTTTTCCCCTCCCCTGCTCTCCTCCCCTTCTTTCTCTCCTATCCTATCCGATCCGATCCTATCCTATCCTATTATTTTCCCCTTCCCTTCCCTTCCCATCCCTTCCCCCTCCCCTTCTCTCTTTCCTTCCCCTCTTCCCCTCCCCTCCTTTCCCTTCCCTTCCCCTCCCCTCCTGTTTTCCCCTCCCCTGCTCTCCTCCCCTTCTTTCTCTCCTATCCTATCCTATCCTATCCTATCCTATCCTATCCTATCCTATCCTATCCTATCCTATCCTATCCTATCCTATCCTATCCTATCCTATCCTATCCTATCCTATCCTATTATTTTCCCCTTCCCATCCCATCCCTTCCCCCTCCCCTTCTCTCTTTCCTTCCCCTCTTCCCCTCCCCTCCTTTCCCATCCCTTCCCCTCCCCTCCTGTTTTCCCCTCCCCTGCTCTCCTCCCCTTCTTTCTCTCCTATCCTATCCTATCCTATCCTATCCTATCCTATCCTATTATTTTCCCCTTCCCTTCCCATCCCATCCCTTCCCCCTCCCCTTCTCTCTTTCCTTCCCCTCCTCCCCTCCCCTCCTTTCCCTTCCCTTTCCCTCCCCTCCTCTTTTCCTCTCCCCTGCTCCCCTCCCCTTCTTTCTCTCCTATCCTATCCTATCCTATCCTATCCTATCCTATCCTATCCTATCCTCTCCTCTCCTCTCCTCTCCTCTCCTCTCCTCTCCTATCCTATCCTATCCTATCCTATCCTATCCTATCCTATCCTATCCTCTCCTATTCTATCCTATTATTTTCCCCTTCCCTTCCCTTCCCTTTCCATCCCTTCCCCCTCCCCTTCTCTCTTTCCTTCCCCTCCTCCACTCCCCTCCTTTCCCTTCCCTTCCCCTCCCCTCCTCTTTTCCTCTCCCCTGCTCCCCTCCCCTTCTTTCTCTCCTATCCTATCCTATCCTATCCTATCCTATCCTATCCTATCCTATCCTATCCTATCCTATCCTATCCTATCCTATCCTATCCTATCCTATCCTATCCTATCCTATCCTATCCTATCCTATCCTATCCTATTATTTTCCCCTTCCCTTCCCTTCCCATCCCATCCCTTCCCCCTCTCCTTCTCTCTTTCCTTCCCCTCCTCCACTCCCCTCCTTTCCCTTCCCTTTCCCTCCCCTCCTCTTTTCCTCTCCCCTGCTCCCCTCCCCTTCTTTCTCTCCTATCCTATCCTATCCTATCCTATCCTATCCTATCCTGTCCTCTCCTGTCCTGTCCTGTCCTGTCCTGTCCTGTCCTGTCCTGTCCTGTCCTGTCCTGTCCTGTCCTGTCCTGTCCTGTCCTGTCCTGTCCTGTCCTGTCCTATCCTATCCTATCCTATTATTTTCCCCTTCCCTTCCCATCCCTTCCCCCTTCCCTTATCTCTTTCCTTCCCCTCCTCCCCTCCCCTCCTTTCCCTTCCCTTTCCCTCCCCTCCTCTTTTCCTCTCCCCTGCTCCCCTCCCCTTCTTTCTCTCCTATCCTATCCTATCCTATCCTATCCTATCCTATCCTATCCTATCCTATCCTATCCTATCCTATCCTATCCTATTATTTTCCCCTTCCCTTCCCATCCCTTCCCCCTTCCCTTATCTCTTTCCTTCCCCTCCTCCCCTCCCCTCCTTTCCCTTCCCTTTCCCTCACCTCCTCTTTTCCCCTCCCCTACTCCCCTCCCCTTCTTTCTCTCCTATCCTATCCTATCCTATCCTATGCTATCCTATCCTATGCTATGCTATGCTATGCTATGCTATGCTATGCTATGCTATGCTATGCTATCCTATCCTATCCTATCCTATCCTATCCTATCCTATCCTATCCTATCCTATCCTATCCTATCCTATCCTATCCTATCCTATCCTATTATTTTCCCCTTCCCTTCCCTTCCCATCCCTTCCCCCTTCCCTTATCTCTTTCCTTCCCCTCCACCCCTCCCCTCCTTTCCCTTCCCTTTCCCTCCCCTCCTCTTTTCCCCTCCCCTACTCCCCACCCCTTCTTTCTCTCCTATCCTATCCTATCCTATCCTATCCTATCCTATCCTATCCTATCCTATCCTATCCTATCCTATCCTATCCTATCCTATCCTATCCTATCCTATCCTATCCTATCCTATCCTATCCTATCCTATCCTATCCTATCCTATTATTTTCCCCTTCCCTTCCCTTCCCATCCCATCCCTTCCCCCTCCCCTTCTCTCTTTCCTTCCCCTCCTCCACTCCCCTCCTTTCCCTTCCCTTCCCCTCCCCTCCTCTTTTCCTCTCCCCTGCTCCCCTCCCCTTCTTTCTCTCCTATCCTATCCTATCCTATTATTTTCCCCTTCCGTTCCCTTCCCATCCCTTCCCCCTCCCCTTCTCTCTTTCCTTCCCCTCCTCCCCTCCCCTCCTTTCCCTTCCCTTTCCCTCCCCTCCTCTTTTCCCCTCCCCTACTCCCCTCCCCTTCTTTCTCTCCTATCCTATCCTATCCTATCCTATCCTATCCTATCCTATCCTATCCTATCCTATCCTATCCTATCCTATCCTATCCTATCCTATCCTATCCTATCCTATCCTATCTGATCCTATCCTATTATTTTCCCCTTCCCTTCCCGTCCCATCCCTTCCCCCTCCCCTTCTCTCTTTCCTTCCCCTCCTCCCCTCCCCTCCTTTCCCTTCCCTTCCCCTCCCCTCCTCTTTTCCTCTCCCCTGCTCCCCTCCCCTTCTTTCTCTCCTATCCTATCCTATCCTATTCTATCCTATCCTATCCTATACTATACTTTACTATCCTATCCTATCCTATCCTATCCTATCCTATCCTATCCTATCCTATCCTATCCTATCCTATCCTATCCTATCCTATCCTATCCTATCCTATCCTGTCCTGTCCTATCCTATCCTATCCTATCCTATCCTATCCTATCCTATTATTTTCCCCTGCCCTTCCCTTCCCATCCACTCCCCCTCCCCTTCTCTCCTTCCTTCCCCTCCTCCCCTCCCCTTTTTTCCCTTCCCTTCCCTTCCTCCTCCCCTATTCTCTTTTCTTCCCCTCTTCCCCTCCCCTCTTTTCCCTTCACTTACCCTCCCTTCCTCTTTTCCTCTCCCCTACTCCGCTCACCTTCTTTCTCTCCTATCCTATCCTATCCTATCCTATCCTATCCTATCCTATCCTATCCTATCCTACCCTACCCTACCCTACCCTACCCTATCCTATCCTATCCTATCCTATCCTATCCTATCCTATCCTATCCTATCCTATCCTATCCTATCCTATTATTTTATCCTGCCCTTCCCTTCCCATCCACTCCCCCTCCCCTTCTCTCTTTCCTTCCCCTCCTCCCCTCCCCTTTTTTCCCTTCCCTTCCCTTCCCCCTCCCCTATTCTCTTTTCTTCCCCTCCTCCCCTCCCCTCCTTTCCCTTCACTTACCCTCCCCTCCTCTTTTCCTCTCCCCTGCTCCGCTCCCCTTCTTTCTCTCCTATCCTATCCCATCCTATCCTATCCCATCCTATCCTATCCTATCCTATCCTATCCTATCCTATCCTATCCTATCCTATCCTATCCTATCCTATCCTATCCTATCCTATCCTATCCTATCCTATCCTATCCTATCCTATCCTATCCTATCCTATTATTTTCCCCTTCCCTTCCCTTCCCATCCCTTCCCCCTCCCCTTCTCTCTTTCCTTCCCCTCCTCCCCTCCCCTCCTTTCCATTCCCTTCACCTCCCCTCCTCTTTTCCCCTCCCCTGCAACCCTCCCCTTCTTTCTCTCCTATCCTATCCTACCCTATCCTATCCTACCCTATCCTATCCTATCCTATCCTATCCTATCCTATCCTATCCTATCCTATCCTATCCTGTCCTGTCCTATCCTATCCTATCCTATCCTATCCTATCCTATCCTATCCTATCCTATTATTTTCCCCTGCCCTTCCCTTCCCATCCCTTCCCCCTCCCCTTCTCTCTTTCCTTCCCTTCTTCCCCTCCCCTCCCTTCCCTTCCCTTCCCCTCCCCTCCTCTTTTCCCCTCCCCTACTCCCCTGCCCTTCGTTCTCTCCTATCTTATCCTATCCTATCCTATCCTATCCTATCCTATTATTTTCCCCTTCCCTTCCCTTCCTTTCCCATCCCATCCCTTCCCCCTCCCCTTCTCTCTTTCCTTCCCCTCCTACCCTACCCTCCTTTCTCTTCCCTTTCCCTCCCCTCCTCTTTTCCCCTCCCCTGCTCCCCTCCCCTTCTTTCTCTCCTATCCTATCCTATATTATCCTATTATTTTCCCCTTCCCTTCCCTTCCCATCCCATCCCTTCCCCCTCCCCTTCTCTCTTTCCTTCCCCTCCTCCCCTCCCCTCCTTTCCCTTTCATTTCCCTCTCCTCCTCTTTTCCCCTCCCCTCCTCTGCTCCCCTCCCCTTCTTTCTCTCCTATCCTATCCTATCCTATCCTATCCTATCCTATCCTATCCTATCCTATCCTATCCTATCCTATCCTATCCTATCCTATCCTATCCTATCCTATCCTATCCTATCCTATTATTTTCCCCTTCCCTTCCCTTCCCATCCCATCCCTTCCCCCTCCCCTTCTCTCCTTCGTTCCCTTCCTCCCCTCCCCTCCTTTCCCTTCCCTTCCCCTCTCCTCCTCTTTTCCTCTCCCCTGCTCCCCTCCCCTTCTTTCTCTCCTATCCTATCCTATCCTATCCTATTATTTTCCCCTTCCCTTCCCATCCCATCCCCTTCCCCTTCTCTCTTTCCTTCCCCTCCTCCCCTCCCCTCCTTTCCCTTCCCTTCCCCTCCCCTCCTCTTTTTCCCTCCCCTGCTCCCCTCCCCTTCTTTCTCTCCTATCCTATCCTATCCTATCCTATCCTATCCTATCCTATCCTATCCTATCCTATCCTATCCTATCCTATCCTATCCTATCCTATCCTATCCTATCCTATCCTATCCTATTATTTTCCCCTTCCCTTCCCTTCCCATCCCTTCCCCTTCCCCTTCTCTCTTTCCTTCCCCTCCTCCCCTCCCCTCCTTTCCATTCCCTTCACCTCCCCTCCTCTTTTTTTTGCCCTCCCCTGCAACCCTCCCCTTCTTTCTCTCCTATCCTATCCTACCCTATCCTACCCTATCCTATCCTATCCTATCCTATCCTATCCTATCCTATCCTATCCTATCCTATCCTATCCTATCCTATCCTATCCTATCCTATCCTATCCTATCCTATTATTTTCCCCTGCCCTTCCCTTCCCATCCCTTCCCCCTCCCCTTCTCTCTTTCCTTCCCTTCTTCCCCTCCCCTCCTTTCCCTTCCCTTCCCCTCCCCTCCTCTTTTCCCCTCCCCTACTCCCCTCCCCTTCGTTCTCTCCTATCCTATCCTATCCTATCCTATTATTTTCCCCTTCCCTTCCCTTCCCTTCCCATCCCATCCCTTCCCCCTCCCCTTCTCTCTTTCCTTCCCTTCCTCCCCTCCCCTCCTTTCCCTTCCCCTCTCCTCCTCTTTTCCTCTCCCCTGCTCCCCTCCCCTTCTTTCTCTCCTATCCTATCCTATCCTATCCTATTATTTTCCCCTTCCCTTCCCTTCCCATCCCATCCCTTCCCGCTCCCCTTCTCTCTTTCCTTCCCCTCCTCCCCTCCCCTCCTTTCCCTTTCATTTCCCTCTCCTCCTCTTTTCCCCTCCCCTCCCCTGCTCCCCTCCCCTTCTTTCTCTCCTATCCTATCCTATCCTATCCTATCCTATCCTATCCTATCCTATCCTATCCTATTATTTTCCCCTTCCCTTCCCATCCCTTCCCCCTTCCCTTATCTCTTTCCTTCCCCTCCTCCCCTCCCCTCCTTTCCCTTCCCTTTCCCTCACCTCCTCTTTTCCCCTCCCCTACTCCCCTCCCCTTCTTTCTCTCCTATCCTATCCTATCCTATCCTATCCTATCCTATCCTATCCTATCCTATCCTATCCTATCCTATCCTATCCTATCCTATCCTATCCTACCCTACCCTACCCTACCCTATCCTATCCTATCCTATCCTATCCTATCCTATCCTATCCTATCCTATCCTATCCTATCCTATCCTATTATTTTATCCTGCCCTTCCCTTCCCATCCACTCCCCCTCCCCTTCTCTCTTTCCTTCCCCTCCTCCCCTCCCCTTTTTTCCCTTCCCTTCCCTTCCCCCTCCCCTATTCTCTTTTCTTCCCCTCCTCCCCTCCCCTCCTTTCCCTTCACTTACCCTCCCCTCCTCTTTTCCTCTCCCCTGCTCCGCTCCCCTTCTTTCTCTCCTATCCTATCCCATCCTATCCTATCCTATCCTATCCTATCCTATCCTATCCTATCCTATCCTATCCTATCCTATCCTATCCTATCCTATCCTATCCTATCCTATCCTATCCTATCCTATCCTATCCTATCCTATCCTATTATTTTCCCCTTCCCTTCCCTTCCCATCCCTTCCCCCTCCCCTTCTCTCTTTCCTTCCCCTCCTCCCCTCCTTTCCATTCCCTTCACCTCCCCTCCTCTTTTCCCCTCCCCTGCAACCCTCCCCTTCTTTCTCTCCTATCCTATCCTACCCTACCCTATCCTACCCTACCCTATCCTATCCTATCCTATCCTATCCTATCCTATCCTATCCTATCCTATCCTATCCTATCCTGTCCTGTCCTGTCCTGTCCTGTCCTATCCTATCCTATCCTATCCTATCCTATCCTATCCTATTATTTTCCCCTGCCCTTCCCTTCCCTTCCCATCCCTTCCCCCTCCCCTTCTCTCTTTCCTTCCCTTCTTCCCCTCCCCTCCCTTCCCTTCCCTTCCCCTCCCCTCCTCTTTTCCCCTCCCCTACTCCCCTGCCCTTCGTTCTCTCCTATCCTATCCTATCCTATCCTATCCTATCCTATTATTTTCCCCTTCCCTTCCCTTCCTTTCCCATCCCATCCCTTCCCCCTCCCCTTCTCTCTTTCCTTCCCCTCCTACCCTACCCTCCTTTCTCTTCCCTTTCCCTCCCCTCCTCTTTTCCCCTCCCCTGCTCCCCTCCCCTTCTTTCTCTCCTATCCTATCCTATATTATCCTATTATTTTCCCCTTCCCTTCCCTTCCCATCCCATCCCTTCCCGCTCCCCTTCTCTCTTTCCTTCCCCTCCTCCCCTCCCCTCCTTTCCCTTTCATTTCCCTCTCCTCCTCTTTTCCCCTCCCCTCCCCTGCTCCCCTCCCCTTCTTTCTCTCCTATCCTATCCTATCCTATCCTATCCTATCCTATCCTATCCTATCCTATCCTATCCTATCCTATCCTATCCTATCCTATCCTATCCTATCCTATCCTATCCTATCCTATCCTATTATTTTCCCCTTCCCTTCCCTTCCCATCCCATCCCTTCCCCCTCCCCTTCTCTCCTTCGTTCCCTTCCTCCCCTCCCCTCCTTTCCCTTCCCTTCCCCTCTCCTCCTCTTTTCCTCTCCCCTGCTCCCCTCCCCTTCTTTCTCTCCTATCCTATCCTATCCTATCCTATTATTTTCCCCTTCCCTTCCCATCCCATCCCCTTCCCCTTCTCTCTTTCCTTCCCCTCCTCCCCTCCCCTCCTTTCCCTTCCCTTCCCCTCCCCTCCTCTTTTTCCCTCCCCTGCTCCCCTCCCCTTCTTTCTCTCCTATCCTATCCTATCCTATCCTATCCTATCCTATCCTATCCTATCCTATCCTATCCTATCCTATCCTATCCTATCCTATCCTATCCTATCCTATCCTATCCTATCCTATCCTATCCTATCCTATTATTTTCCCCTTCCCTTCCCTTCCCATCCCTTCCCCTTCCCCTTCTCTCTTTCCTTCCCCTCCTCCCCTCCCCTCCTTTCCATTCCCTTCACCTCCCCTCCTCTTTTTTTTGCCCTCCCCTGCAACCCTCCCCTTCTTTCTCTCCTATCCTATCCTATCCTACCCTATCCTATCCTATCCTATCCTATCCTATCCTATCCTATCCTATCCTATCCTATCCTATCCTATCCTATCCTATCCTATCCTATCCTATCCTATCCTATCCTATCCTATCCTATTATTTTCCCCTGCCCTTCCCTTCCCATCCCTTCCCCCTCCCCTTCTCTCTTTCCTTCCCTTCTTCCCCTCCCCTCCTTTCCCTTCCCTTCCCCTCCCCTCCTCTTTTCCCCTCCCCTACTCCCCTCCCCTTCGTTCTCTCCTATCCTATCATATCCTATCCTATTATTTTCCCCTTCCCTTCCCTTCCTTTCCCATCCCATCCCTTCCCCCTCCCCTTCTCTCTTTCCTTCCCCTCCTCCCCTCCCCTCCTTTCCCTTCCCTTTCCTCCCCTCCTCTTTTCCCCTCCCCTGCTCCCCTCCACTTCTTTCTCTCCTATCCTATCCTATCCTATCCTATCCTATCCTATCCTATCCTATCCTATCCTATCCTATCCTATCCTATCCTATCCTATCCTATCCTATCCTATCCTATCCTATCCTATCCTATTATTTTCCCCTTCCCTTCCCATCCCATCCCTTCCCCCTCCCCTTCTCTCTTTCCTTCCCTTCCTCCCCTCCCCTCCTTTCCCTTCCCCTCTCCTCCTCTTTTCCTCTCCCCTGCTCCCCTCCCCTTCTTTCTCTCCTATCCTATCCTATCCTATCCTATTATTTTCCCCTTCCCTTCCCATCCCATCCCCTTCCCCTTCTCTCTTTCCTTCCCCTCCTCCCCTCCCCTCCTCCCCTCCCCTCCTTTCCCTTCCCTTCCCCTCCCCTCCTCTTTTTCCCTCCCCTGCTCCCCTCCCCTTCTTTCTCTCCTATCCTATCCTATCCTATCCTATCCTATCCTATCCTATCCTATCCTATCCTATCCTATCCTATCCTATCCTATCCTATTATTTTCCCCTTCCCATCCCATCCCCTTCCCCTTCTCTTTTCCTTCCCCTCCTCCCCTCCCCTCCTTTCCCTTCCCTTCCCCTCCCCTCCTCTTTTTCCCTCCCTTGCTCCCCTCCCCTTCTTTCTCTCCTATCCTATCCTATCCTATCCTATCCTATCCTATCCTATCCTATCCTATCCTATCCTATCCTATCCTATCCTATCCTATCCTATCCTATCCTATCCTATCCTATCCTATCCTATCCTATTATTTTCCCCTTCCCTTCCCATCCCTTCCCCCTTCCCTTATCTCTTTCCTTCCCCTCCTCCCCTCCCCTCCTTTCCCTTCCCTTTCCCTCACCTCCTCTTTTCCCCTCCCCTACTCCCCTCCCCTTCTTTCTCTCCTATCCTATCCTATCCTATCCTATCCTATGCTATCCTATCCTATGCTATGCTATGCTATGCTATGCTATGCTATGCTATGCTATGCTATGCTATGCTATGCTATGCTATGCTATGCTATGCTATGCTATCCGATCCTATCCTATCCTATCCTATCCTATCCTATCCTATCCTATCCTATCCTATCCTATTATTTTCCCCTTCCCTTCCCTTCCCATCCCTTCCCCCTTCCCTTATCTCTTTCCTTCCCCTCCACCCCTCCCCTCCTTTCCCTTCCCTTTCCCTCCCCTCCTCTTTTCCCCTCCCCTACTCTCCACCCCTTCTTTCTCTCCTATCCTATCCTATCCTATCCTATCCTATCCTATCCTATCCTATCCTATCCTATCCTATCCTATCCTATCCTATCCTATCCTATCCTATCCTATCCTATCCTATCCTATCCTATCCTATCCTATTATTTTCCCCTTCCCTTCCCTTCCCATCCCATCCCTTCCCCCTCCCCTTCTCTCTTTCCTTCCCCTCCTCCACTCCCCTCCTTTCCCTTCCCTTCCCCTCCCCTCCTCTTTTCCTCTCCCCTGCTCCCCTCCCCTTCTTTCTCTCCTATCCTATCCTATCCTATTATTTTCCCCTTCCGTTCCCTTCCCATCCCTTCCCCCTCCCTTCTCTCTTTCCTTCCCCTCCTCCCCTCCCCTCCTTTCCCTTCCCTTTCCTCCCCTCCTCTTTTCCCCTCCCCTACTCCCCTCCCCTTCTTTCTCTCCTATCCTATCCTATCCTATCCTATCCTATCCTATCCTATCCTATCCTATCCTATCCTATCCTATCCTATCCTATCCTATCCTATCCTATCCTATCCTATCCTATCCTATCCTATCCTATCCTATCCTATCTGATCCTATCCTATTATTTTCCCCTTCCCTTCCCGTCCCATCCCTTCCCCCTCCCCTTCTCTCTTTCCTTCCCCTCCTCCCCTCCCCTCCTTTCCCTTCCCTTCCCCTCCCCTCCTCTTTTCCTCTCCCCTGCTCCCCTCCCCTTTTTTCTCTCCTATCCTATCCTATTCTATCCTATCCTATCCTATCCTATACTTTACTATCCTATCCTATCCTATCCTATCCTATCCTATCCTATCCTATCCTATCCTATCCTATCCTATCCTATCCTATCCTATCCTATCCTATCCTATCCTATCCTATCCTATCCTATCCTATCCTATCCTATCCTATTATTTTCCCCTGCCCTTCCCTTCCCATCCACTCCCCCTCCCCTTCTCTCCTTCCTTCCCCTCCTCCCCTCCCCTTTTTTCCCTTCCCTTCCCTTCCTCCTCCCCTATTCTCTTTTCTTCCCCTCTTCCCCTCCCCTCTTTTCCCTTCACTTACCCTCCCTTCCTCTTTTCCTCTCCCCTACTCCGCTCACCTTCTTTCTCTCCTATCCTATCCTATCCTATCCTATCCTATCCTATCCTATCCTATCCTATCCTATCCTATCCTATCCTATTATTTTATCCTGCCCTTCCCTTCCCATCCACTCCCCCTCCCCTTCTCTCTTTCCTTCCCCTCCTCCCCTCCCCTTTTTTCCCTTCCCTTCCCTTCCCCCTCCCCTATTCTCTTTTCTTCCCCTCCTCCCCTCCCCTCCTTTCCCTTCACTTACCCTCCCCTCCTCTTTTCCTCTCCCCTGCTCCGCTCCCCTTCTTTCTCTCCTATCCTATCCTATCCTATCCTATCCTATCCTATCCTATCCTATCCTATCCTATCCTATCCTATCCTATCCTATCCTATCCTATCCTATCCTATTATTTTCCCCTTCCCTTCCCTTCCCATCCCTTCCCCCTCCCCTTCTCTCTTTCCTTCCCCTCCTCCCCTCCCCTCCTTTCCATTCCCTTCACCTCCCCTCCTCTTTTCCCCTCCCCTGCAACCCTCCCCTTCTTTCTCTCCTATCCTATCCTACCCTATCCTATCCTACCCTACCCTATCCTATCCTATCCTATCCTATCCTATCCTATCCTATCCTGTCCTGTCCTGTCCTGTCCTATCCTATCCTATCCTATCCTATCCTATCCTATCCTATCCTATCCTATCCTATTATTTTCCCCTGCCCTTCCCTTCCCATCCCTTCCCCCTCCCCTTCTCTCTTTCCTTCCCTTCTTCCCCTCCCCTCCCTTCCCTTCCCTTCCCCTCCCCTCCTCTTTTCCCCTCCCCTACTCCCCTGCCCTTCGTTCTCTCCTATCCTATCCTATCCTATCCTATCCTATTATTTTCCCCTTCCCTTCCCTTCCTTTCCCATCCCATCCTTCCCCCTCCCCTTCTCTCTTTCCTTCCCCTCCTACCCTACCCTCCTTTCTCTTCCCTTTCCCTCCCCTCCTCTTTTCCCCTCCCCTGCTCCCCTCCCCTTCTTTCTCTCCTATCCTATCCTATATTATCCTATTATTTTCCCCTTCCCTTCCCTTCCCATCCCATCCCTTCCCCTCCCCTTCTCTCTTTCCTTCCCCTCCTCCCCTCCCCTCCTTTCCCTTTCATTTCCCTCTCCTCCTCTTTTCCCCTCCCCTCCCCTGCTCCCCTCCCCTTCTTTCTCTCCTATCCTATCCTATCCTATCCTATCCTATCCTATCCTATCCTATCCTATCCTATTATTTTCCCCTTCCCTTCCCTTCCCATCCCATCCCTTCCCCTCCCCTTCTCTCCTTCCTTCCCTTCCTCCCCTCCCCTCCTTTCCCTTCCCTTCCCCTCTCCTCCTCTTTTCCTCTCCCCTGCTCCCCTCCCCTTCTTTCTCTCCTATCCTATCCTATCCTATCCTATCCTATTATTTTCCCCTTCCCTTCCCATCCCATCCCCTTCCCCTTCTCTCTTTCCTTCCCCTCCTCCCCTCCCCTCCTTTCCCTTCCCTTCCCCTCCCCTTCTTTCTCTCCTATCCTATCCTATCCTATCCTATCCTATCCTATCCTATCCTATCCTATCCTATCCTATCCTATCCTATCCTATCCTATCCTATCCTATCCTATCCTATCCTATCCTATCCTATCCTATCCTATCCTATTATTTTCCCCTTCCCTTCCCTTCCCATCCCTTCCCCTTCCCCTTCTCTCTTTCCTTCCCCTCCTCCCCTCCCCTCCTTTCCATTCCCTTCACCTCCCCTCCTCTTTTTTTTGCCCTCCCCTGCAACCCTCCCCTTCTTTCTCTCCTATCCTATCCTACCCTACCCTATCCTATCCTATCCTATCCTATCCTATCCTATCCTATCCTATCCTATCCTATCCTATCCTATCCTATCCTATCCTATCCTATCCTATCCTATCCTATCCTATCCTATTATTTTCCCCTGCCCTTCCCTTCCCATCCCTTCCCCCTCCCCTTCTCTCTTTCCTTCCCTTCTTCCCCTCCCCTCCTTCCCTTCCCTTCCCCTCCCCTCCTCTTTTCCCCTCCCCTACTCCCCTACCCTTCGTTCTCTCCTATCCTATCCTATCCTATCCTATTATTTTCCCCTTCCCTTCCCTTCCTTTCCCATCCCATCCCTTCCCCCTCCCCTTCTCTCTTTCCTTCCCCTCCTCCCCTCCCCTCCTTTCCCTTCCCTTTCCTCCCCTCCTCTTTTCCCCTCCCCTGCTCCCCTCCACTTCTTTCTCTCCTATCCTATCCTATCCTATCCTATCCTATCCTATCCTATCCTATCCTATTATTTTCCCCTTCCCTTCCCATCCCATCCCTTCCCCCTCCCCTTCTCTCTTTCCTTCCCTTCCTCCCCTCCCCTCCTTTCCCTTCCCCTCTCCTCCTCTTTTCCTCTCCCCTGCTCCCCTCCCCTTCTTTCTCTCCTATCCTATCCTATCCTATCCTATTATTTTCCCCTTCCCTTCCCATCCCATCCCCTTCCCCTTCTCTCTTTCCTTCCCCTCCTCCCCTCCCCTCCTCCCCTCCCCTCCTTTCCCTTCCCTTCCCCTCCCCTCCTCTTTTTCCCTCCCCTGCTCCCCTCCCCTTCTTTCTCTCCTATCCTATCCTATCCTATCCTATCCTATTATTTTCCCCTTCCCTTCCCATCCCCTTCCCCTTCTCTTTTCCTTCCCCTCCTCCCCTCCCCTCCTTTCCCTTCCCTTCCCCTCCCCTCCTCTTTTTTCCTCCTTTGCTCCCCTCCCCTTCTTTCTCTCCTATCCTATCCTATCCTATCCTATCCTATTCTATCCTATCCTATCCTATCCTATTATTTTCCCCTTCCCTTCCCTTCCCATCCCTTCCCCTTCCCCTTCTCTCTTTCCTTCCCCTCCTCCCCTCCCCTCCTTTCCATTCCCTTCACCTCCCCTCCTCTTTTTTTTGCCCTCCCCTGCAACCCTCCCCTTCTTTCTCTCCTATCCTATCCTACCCTACCCTACCCTACCCTATCCTATCCTATCCTATCCTATCCTATCCTATCCTATCCTATCCTATCCTATCCTATCCTATCCTATCCTATCCTATCCTATCCTATCCTATCCTATCCTATCCTATCCTATCCTATTATTTTCCCCTGCCCTTCCCTTCCCATCCCTTCCCCCTCCCCTTCTCTCTTTCCTTCCCTTCTTCCCCTCCCCTCCTTTCCCTTCCCTTCCCCTCCCCTCCTCTTTTCCCCTCCCCTACTCCACTACCCTTCGTTCTCTCCTATCCTATCCTATCCTATCCTATCCTATTATTTTCCCCTTCCCTTCCCTTCCTTTCCCATCCCATCCCTTCCCCCTCCCCTTCTCTCTTTCCTTCCCCTCCTACCCTACCCTCCTTTCCCTTCCATTTACCTCCCCTCCTCTTTTCCCCTCCCCTGCTCCACTCCCCTTCTTTCTCTCCTATTGTATCCTATCCTATCCTATCCTATCCTATTATTTTCCCCTGCCCTTCCCTTCCCATCCCTTCCCCCTCCCCTTCTCTCTTTCCTTCCCCTCCTCCCCTCCCCTCCTTTCCCTTCCCTTTCCCTCCCCTCCTCTTTTCCCCTCCCCTGCTCCCCTCCCCTTCTTTCTCTCCTATCCTATCCTATCCTATCCTATCCTATCCTATCCTATCCTATCCTATCCTATCCTATCCTATCCTACCCTATCCTATCCTATTATTTTCCCATTCCCTTCCCATCCCATCCCTTCCCCCTCCCCTTCTCTCTTTCCTTCCCCTCCTCCCCTCCACTCCTTTCCCTTCCCTTCCCCTCTCCTCCTCTTTTCCTCTCCCCTGCTCCCCTCCCCTTCTTTCTCTCCTATCCTATCCTATCCTATCCTATCCTATCCTATCCTATCCTATCCTATCCTATCCTATCCTATCCTATCCTATCCTATCCTATCCTATCCTATCCTATCCTATCCTATCCTATTATTTTCCCCTTCCCTTCCCTTCCCATCCCATCCCTTCCCCCTCTCCTTCTCTCTTTCCTTCCCCTCCTCCACTCCCCTCCTTTCCCTTCCCTTTCCCTCCCCTCCTCTTTTCCTCTCCCCTGCTCCCCTCCCCTTCTTTCTCTCCTATCCTATCCTATCCTATCCTATCCTATCCTATCCTGTCCTGTCCTGTCCTGTCCTGTCCTGTCCTGTCCTGTCCTGTCCTGTCCTGTCCTGTCCTGTCCTATCCTATCCTATCCTATCCTATCCTATCCTATCCTATTATTTTCCCCTTCCCTTCCCATCCCTTCCCCCTTCCCTTATCTCTTTCCTTCCCCTCCTCCCCTCCCCTCCTTTCCCTTCCCTTTCCCTCCCCTCCTCTTTTCCTCTCCCCTGCTCCCCTCCCCTTCTTTCTCTCCTATCCTATCCTATCCTATCCTATCCTATCCTATCCTATCCTATCCTATCCTATCCTATCCTATCCTATCCTATCCTATCCTATCCTATCCTATCCTATCCTATCCTATCCTATTATTTTCCCCTTCCCTTCCCTTCCCATCCCATCCCTTCCCCTCTCCTTCTCTCTTTCCTTCCCCTCCTCCACTCCCCTCCTTTCCCTTCCCTTTCCCTCCCCTCCTCTTTTCCTCTCCCCTGCTCCCCTCCCCTTCTTTCTCTCCTATCCTATCCTATCCTATCCTATCCTATCCTATCCTATCCTATCCTATCCTATCCTATCCTATCCTGTCCTGTCCTGTCCTGTCCTGTCCTGTCCTATCCTATCCTATCCTATCCTATCCTATCCTATCCTATCCTATCCTATCCTATCCTATCCTATTATTTTCCCCTTCCCTTCCCATCCCTTC
>JARGCV010001312.1:25000-84872 GCA_034064705.1 Bothrops alternatus | reverse complement strand
ACTCGAAATAGCTATATCAGAAATTCCCTTATTTCTTTGTCAACAATTTTAAACAACATATATATATTTGTGCTTGCAGATGGCTCTGGGTTGAGCTGAAACAAGCAAAGGAAAGAATGATTTCTTCCTCCCATATTTGGGTTTACAGGGTGCAATCTAAAAAATAACCACTTGACACATATCCTTACTCCCTGACTACTGACAAAGCGGGAGAGAACTTGTGGCTCAACAGGTTAAAGCATCTGCTTAGCATGCAGACTGCCCAGGTTCGAATCCCAGAAGGGTGAGTTCTGACTGAAGAGAGTTAAGAAACTCGAAATAGCTATATCAGAAATTCCCTTATTTCTTTGTCAACAATTTTAAACAACATATATATATTTGTGCTTGCAGATGGCTCTGGGTTGAGCTGAAACAAGCAAAGGAAAGAATGATTTCTTCCTCCCATATTTGGGTTTACAGGGTGCAATCTAAAAAATAACCACTTGACACATATCCTTACTCCCTGACTACTGACAAAGCGGGAGAGAACTTGTGGCTCAACAGGTTAAAGCATCTGCTTAGCATGCAGACTGCCCAGGTTCGAATCCCAGAAGGGTGAGTTCTGACTGAAGAGAGTTAAGAAACTCGAAATAGCTATATCAGAAATTCCCTTATTTCTTTGTCAACAATTTTAAACAACATATATATATTTGTGCTTGCAGATGGCTCTGGGTTGAGCTGAAACAAGCAAAGGAAAGAATGATTTCTTCCTCCCATATTTGGGTTTACAGGGTGCAATCTAAAAAATAACCACTTGACACATATCCTTACTCCCTGACTACTGACAAAGCGGGAGAGAACTTGTGGCTCAACAGGTTAAAGCATCTGCTTAGCATGCAGACTGCCCAGGTTCGAATCCCAGAAGGGTGAGTTCTGACTGAAGAGAGTTAAGAAACTCGAAATAGCTATATCAGAAATTCCCTTATTTCTTTGTCAACAATTTTAAACAACATATATATATTTGTGCTTGCAGATGGCTCTGGGTTGAGCTGAAACAAGCAAAGGAAAGAATGATTTCTTCCTCCCATATTTGGGTTTACAGGGTGCAATCTAAAAAATAACCACTTGACACATATCCTTACTCCCTGACTACTGACAAAGCGGGAGAGAACTTGTGGCTCAACAGGTTAAAGCATCTGCTTAGCATGCAGACTGCCCAGGTTCGAATCCCAGAAGGGTGAGTTCTGACTGAAGAGAGTTAAGAAACTCGAAATAGCTATATCAGAAATTCCCTTATTTCTTTGTCAACAATTTTAAACAACTTATATATATTTGTGCTTGCAGATGGCTCTGGGTTGAGCTGAAACAAGCAAAGGAAAGAATGATTTCTTCCTCCCATATTTGGGTTTACAGGGTGCAATCTAAAAAATAACCACTTGACACATATCCTTACTCCCTGACTACTGACAAAGCGGGAGAGAACTTGTGGCTCAACAGGTTAAAGCATCTGCTTAGCATGCAGACTGCCCAGGTTCGAATCCCAGAAGGGTGAGTTCTGACTGAAGAGAGTTAAGAAACTCGAAATAGCTATATCAGAAATTCCCTTATTTCTTTGTCAACAATTTTAAACAACATATATATATTTGTGCTTGCAGATGGCTCTGGGTTGAGCTGAAACAAGCAAAGGAAAGAATGATTTCTTCCTCCCATATTTGGGTTTACAGGGTGCAATCTAAAAAATAACCACTTGACACATATCCTTACTCCCTGACTACTGACAAAGCGGGAGAGAACTTGTGGCTCAACAGGTTAAAGCATCTGCTTAGCATGCAGACTGCCCAGGTTCGAATCCCAGAAGGGTGAGTTCTGACTGAAGAGAGTTAAGAAACTCGAAATAGCTATATCAGAAATTCCCTTATTTCTTTGTCAACAATTTTAAACAACATATATATATTTGTGCTTGCAGATGGCTCTGGGTTGAGCTGAAACAAGCAAAGGAAAGAATGATTTCTTCCTCCCATATTTGGGTTTACAGGGTGCAATCTAAAAAATAACCACTTGACACATATCCTTACTCCCTGACTACTGACAAAGCGGGAGAGAACTTGTGGCTCAACAGGTTAAAGCATCTGCTTAGCATGCAGACTGCCCAGGTTCGAATCCCAGAAGGGTGAGTTCTGACTGAAGAGAGTTAAGAAACTCGAAATAGCTATATCAGAAATTCCCTTATTTCTTTGTCAACAATTTTAAACAACATATATATATTTGTGCTTGCAGATGGCTCTGGGTTGAGCTGAAACAAGCAAAGGAAAGAATGATTTCTTCCTCCCATATTTGGGTTTACAGGGTGCAATCTAAAAAATAACCACTTGACACATATCCTTACTCCCTGACTACTGACAAAGCGGGAGAGAACTTGTGGCTCAACAGGTTAAAGCATCTGCTTAGCATGCAGACTGCCCAGGTTCGAATCCCAGAAGGGTGAGTTCTGACTGAAGAGAGTTAAGAAACTCGAAATAGCTATATCAGAAATTCCCTTATTTCTTTGTCAACAATTTTAAACAACATATATATATTTGTGCTTGCAGATGGCTCTGGGTTGAGCTGAAACAAGCAAAGGAAAGAATGATTTCTTCCTCCCATATTTGGGTTTACAGGGTGCAATCTAAAAAATAACCACTTGACACATATCCTTACTCCCTGACTACTGACAAAGCGGGAGAGAACTTGTGGCTCAACAGGTTAAAGCATCTGCTTAGCATGCAGACTGCCCAGGTTCGAATCCCAGAAGGGTGAGTTCTGACTGAAGAGAGTTAAGAAACTCGAAATAGCTATATCAGAAATTCCCTTATTTCTTTGTCAACAATTTTAAACAACATATATATATTTGTGCTTGCAGATGGCTCTGGGTTGAGCTGAAACAAGCAAAGGAAAGAATGATTTCTTCCTCCCATATTTGGGTTTACAGGGTGCAATCTAAAAAATAACCACTTGACACATATCCTTACTCCCTGACTACTGACAAAGCGGGAGAGAACTTGTGGCTCAACAGGTTAAAGCATCTGCTTAGCATGCAGACTGCCCAGGTTCGAATCCCAGAAGGGTGAGTTCTGACTGAAGAGAGTTAAGAAACTCGAAATAGCTATATCAGAAATTCCCTTATTTCTTTGTCAACAATTTTAAACAACATATATATATTTGTGCTTGCAGATGGCTCTGGGTTGAGCTGAAACAAGCAAAGGAAAGAATGATTTCTTCCTCCCATATTTGGGTTTACAGGGTGCAATCTAAAAAATAACCACTTGACACATATCCTTACTCCCTGACTACTGACAAAGCGGGAGAGAACTTGTGGCTCAACAGGTTAAAGCATCTGCTTAGCATGCAGACTGCCCAGGTTCGAATCCCAGAAGGGTGAGTTCTGACTGAAGAGAGTTAAGAAACTCGAAATAGCTATATCAGAAATTCCCTTATTTCTTTGTCAACAATTTTAAACAACATATATATATTTGTGCTTGCAGATGGCTCTGGGTTGAGCTGAAACAAGCAAAGGAAAGAATGATTTCTTCCTCCCATATTTGGGTTTACAGGGTGCAATCTAAAAAATAACCACTTGACACATATCCTTACTCCCTGACTACTGACAAAGCGGGAGAGAACTTGTGGCTCAACAGGTTAAAGCATCTGCTTAGCATGCAGACTGCCCAGGTTCGAATCCCAGAAGGGTGAGTTCTGACTGAAGAGAGTTAAGAAACTCGAAATAGCTATATCAGAAATTCCCTTATTTCTTTGTCAACAATTTTAAACAACATATATATATTTGTGCTTGCAGATGGCTCTGGGTTGAGCTGAAACAAGCAAAGGAAAGAATGATTTCTTCCTCCCATATTTGGGTTTACAGGGTGCAATCTAAAAAATAACCACTTGACACATATCCTTACTCCCTGACTACTGACAAAGCGGGAGAGAACTTGTGGCTCAACAGGTTAAAGCATCTGCTTAGCATGCAGACTGCCCAGGTTCGAATCCCAGAAGGGTGAGTTCTGACTGAAGAGAGTTAAGAAACTCGAAATAGCTATATCAGAAATTCCCTTATTTCTTTGTCAACAATTTTAAACAACATATATATATTTGTGCTTGCAGATGGCTCTGGGTTGAGCTGAAACAAGCAAAGGAAAGAATGATTTCTTCCTCCCATATTTGGGTTTACAGGGTGCAATCTAAAAAATAACCACTTGACACATATCCTTACTCCCTGACTACTGACAAAGCGGGAGAGAACTTGTGGCTCAACAGGTTAAAGCATCTGCTTAGCATGCAGACTGCCCAGGTTCGAATCCCAGAAGGGTGAGTTCTGACTGAAGAGAGTTAAGAAACTCGAAATAGCTATATCAGAAATTCCCTTATTTCTTTGTCAACAATTTTAAACAACATATATATATTTGTGCTTGCAGATGGCTCTGGGTTGAGCTGAAACAAGCAAAGGAAAGAATGATTTCTTCCTCCCATATTTGGGTTTACAGGGTGCAATCTAAAAAATAACCACTTGACACATATCCTTACTCCCTGACTACTGACAAAGCGGGAGAGAACTTGTGGCTCAACAGGTTAAAGCATCTGCTTAGCATGCAGACTGCCCAGGTTCGAATCCCAGAAGGGTGAGTTCTGACTGAAGAGAGTTAAGAAACTCGAAATAGCTATATCAGAAATTCCCTTATTTCTTTGTCAACAATTTTAAACAACATATATATATTTGTGCTTGCAGATGGCTCTGGGTTGAGCTGAAACAAGCAAAGGAAAGAATGATTTCTTCCTCCCATATTTGGGTTTACAGGGTGCAATCTAAAAAATAACCACTTGACACATATCCTTACTCCCTGACTACTGACAAAGCGGGAGAGAACTTGTGGCTCAACAGGTTAAAGCATCTGCTTAGCATGCAGACTGCCCAGGTTCGAATCCCAGAAGGGTGAGTTCTGACTGAAGAGAGTTAAGAAACTCGAAATAGCTATATCAGAAATTCCCTTATTTCTTTGTCAACAATTTTAAACAACATATATATATTTGTGCTTGCAGATGGCTCTGGGTTGAGCTGAAACAAGCAAAGGAAAGAATGATTTCTTCCTCCCATATTTGGGTTTACAGGGTGCAATCTAAAAAATAACCACTTGACACATATCCTTACTCCCTGACTACTGACAAAGCGGGAGAGAACTTGTGGCTCAACAGGTTAAAGCATCTGCTTAGCATGCAGACTGCCCAGGTTCGAATCCCAGAAGGGTGAGTTCTGACTGAAGAGAGTTAAGAAACTCGAAATAGCTATATCAGAAATTCCCTTATTTCTTTGTCAACAATTTTAAACAACATATATATATTTGTGCTTGCAGATGGCTCTGGGTTGAGCTGAAACAAGCAAAGGAAAGAATGATTTCTTCCTCCCATATTTGGGTTTACAGGGTGCAATCTAAAAAATAACCACTTGACACATATCCTTACTCCCTGACTACTGACAAAGCGGGAGAGAACTTGTGGCTCAACAGGTTAAAGCATCTGCTTAGCATGCAGACTGCCCAGGTTCGAATCCCAGAAAGGTGAGTTCTGACTGAAGAGAGTTAAGAAACTCGAAATAGCTATATCAGAAATTCCCTTATTTCTTTGTCAACAATTTTAAACAACATATATATATTTGTGCTTGCAGATGGCTCTGGGTTGAGCTGAAACAAGCAAAGGAAAGAATGATTTCTTCCTCCCATATTTGGGTTTACAGGGTGCAATCTAAAAAATAACCACTTGACACATATCCTTACTCCCTGACTACTGACAAAGCGGGAGAGAACTTGTGGCTCAACAGGTTAAAGCATCTGCTTAGCATGCAGACTGCCCAGGTTCGAATCCCAGAAGGGTGAGTTCTGACTGAAGAGAGTTAAGAAACTCGAAATAGCTATATCAGAAATTCCCTTATTTCTTTGTCAACAATTTTAAACAACATATATATATTTGTGCTTGCAGATGGCTCTGGGTTGAGCTGAAACAAGCAAAGGAAAGAATGATTTCTTCCTCCCATATTTGGGTTTACAGGGTGCAATCTAAAAAATAACCACTTGACACATATCCTTACTCCCTGACTACTGACAAAGCGGGAGAGAACTTGTGGCTCAACAGGTTAAAGCATCTGCTTAGCATGCAGACTGCCCAGGTTCGAATCCCAGAAGGGTGAGTTCTGACTGAAGAGAGTTAAGAAACTCGAAATAGCTATATCAGAAATTCCCTTATTTCTTTGTCAACAATTTTAAACAACATATATATATTTGTGCTTGCAGATGGCTCTGGGTTGAGCTGAAACAAGCAAAGGAAAGAATGATTTCTTCCTCCCATATTTGGGTTTACAGGGTGCAATCTAAAAAATAACCACTTGACACATATCCTTACTCCCTGACTACTGACAAAGCGGGAGAGAACTTGTGGCTCAACAGGTTAAAGCATCTGCTTAGCATGCAGACTGCCCAGGTTCGAATCCCAGAAGGGTGAGTTCTGACTGAAGAGAGTTAAGAAACTCGAAATAGCTATATCAGAAATTCCCTTATTTCTTTGTCAACAATTTTAAACAACATATATATATTTGTGCTTGCAGATGGCTCTGGGTTGAGCTGAAACAAGCAAAGGAAAGAATGATTTCTTCCTCCCATATTTGGGTTTACAGGGTGCAATCTAAAAAATAACCACTTGACACATATCCTTACTCCCTGACTACTGACAAAGCGGGAGAGAACTTGTGGCTCAACAGGTTAAAGCATCTGCTTAGCATGCAGACTGCCCAGGTTCGAATCCCAGAAGGGTGAGTTCTGACTGAAGAGAGTTAAGAAACTCGAAATAGCTATATCAGAAATTCCCTTATTTCTTTGTCAACAATTTTAAACAACATATATATATTTGTGCTTGCAGATGGCTCTGGGTTGAGCTGAAACAAGCAAAGGAAAGAATGATTTCTTCCTCCCATATTTGGGTTTACAGGGTGCAATCTAAAAAATAACCACTTGACACATATCCTTACTCCCTGACTACTGACAAAGCGGGAGAGAACTTGTGGCTCAACAGGTTAAAGCATCTGCTTAGCATGCAGACTGCCCAGGTTCGAATCCCAGAAGGGTGAGTTCTGACTGAAGAGAGTTAAGAAACTCGAAATAGCTATATCAGAAATTCCCTTATTTCTTTGTCAACAATTTTAAACAACATATATATATTTGTGCTTGCAGATGGCTCTGGGTTGAGCTGAAACAAGCAAAGGAAAGAATGATTTCTTCCTCCCATATTTGGGTTTACAGGGTGCAATCTAAAAAATAACCACTTGACACATATCCTTACTCCCTGACTACTGACAAAGCGGGAGAGAACTTGTGGCTCAACAGGTTAAAGCATCTGCTTAGCATGCAGACTGCCCAGGTTCGAATCCCAGAAGGGTGAGTTCTGACTGAAGAGAGTTAAGAAACTCGAAATAGCTATATCAGAAATTCCCTTATTTCTTTGTCAACAATTTTAAACAACATATATATATTTGTGCTTGCAGATGGCTCTGGGTTGAGCTGAAACAAGCAAAGGAAAGAATGATTTCTTCCTCCCATATTTGGGTTTACAGGGTGCAATCTAAAAAATAACCACTTGACATATATATATATATATATATATATATATATATATATATATTCTCATTCTACATCAGCAGGATCCAGTGTCAACAGTCAACAGAGTTTTCAATCAAATCTAAAGCTCTCAATAGATTCTCAGAGCAACTCAATTTCTGATTATTTCACAAAATAATCTCAAAAACCCTGGACTTTCTGCACTCAAATTGTAGCTGAGCTATCAGCCAAGCTGTTGGAATGAGAGGCAATAGAGGATGACATTAGATATTGCAAAGCCATCATGGCTGGCAAATTTTGTCAATGATTTGGACATTTAGACAACTCAACCATCGGATATGTGAAGGGTTTCTTAAAATTTGACAGAGATACTGTGACAGGCTCAAGAAGTGTTGGGAAGCCTTAGCTGAAGAGGTTAGTAAAATATAGCTTAACTTTCCATTGAGTTACCATGAGTTCCAGTGACATCAAAAATGTATTTTGAGGGCAAGGAGAAGGATGAAATTGCACAAATAACAGAAAAACAGAATATCAGAGTTGGATGAGACCTTGGTGGTAGCCCAATCAATGCTCAAGCAGGAGACTCTATATTTCAGACAAATGTTGTGCAATCTCTTCTTAAAAAGCTCCAGTGTTGGAGCACCCACAACTTCTGGAGGCAAGTTGTTTCCAAAGATTAATTGTTCTAACTATCATGAAATTCCTCCTTTGTTCTTGGTTGGTTCTCTTCTTGATTATAATCTAGGTTTTGGATTCTTTCTTTCATTTCATTTTAAAACTTCTAGATCTTTTCAGAATGTTATTTTCAAATCAGGTTTGGGAAAGAATAATTAATTTTCATCAGGTCACTCCTTAAATTATCCTCCCACGTTTTCTTTTTCTGGGCAATTTGTCTTCATCCTAAAGTATCTTCTCTAATTATCCCAGTTTATAGTCTCAGATAATTGAGCTGCAAATCTGTAAGTCTCCTGTTTAAACCTTGACTCTGGGTGCAACCTCTTAGTATCTTTAGAAATCCATGTTCCTCCAGCCTCAGTTGAATAGAATAGAGCTGGAAGGGACCGTGGAGATCTTCTAATCCAGCATCCTACTCAAGCAGGAGAACCTATACCATTTCAGATAAGTGACTGTCCAGTCTCTTCTTAAAAACCTCCAGTGATGGAGCACCCACAATTTCTGGAGGCAAAGCTGTTCCACTCGTTGATTGTCCTCACTGTTAGGAAGTTTCTCCTTAATTCCAGGTTGCTTCTCTCTTTGATCAGTTTTCAAGCATTGTTTCTTGTCCTGCCTGCTGATGCTCTGGAGAATAATTTGCCGTTCTCCATCTGCAGTGTAGAAATCATGAAGTTAACAATAACACAAGCACCACTTTGAAAGCAGCAGTGAGACCACAGTACACAAACTACACACAATCCCCCAGAGTATTGTAGAAAAGTTTCTTCCTCACTTTTCTCTTTCTCCTCTCCTCAGAATTTTGACAGCACATCTTTCTCCTGGTTGTGTTATTTTCTTCGGCTGTCAGTGAGTCCCAATCGTTCCTCAGCCCAGGTTTCAATATTTGGAGCTGTGTTTGCGTCCCAGTTTTACAGCATTAAGCATGTGGTGACAGCTTCGACTTTTTCAACTCCAGCCCATCTGGCCACAACTTCCCTACAGATGATAAGCACAACAATATCCGGCGAGTCACACTTCAGGATTTCTACCAAGCTGATTTGAATAGATTCCTCAACTGTGGCATGAAATTGGCTCCCACGAGACAGCTCCAGATTGAATCTGGTGGGTTTGCTGCTCCCTCTTAGTACGTGTTAACCTTAGTCAGATGACTTTCTCATAGAATATATCTACATCTATAGGAATTGGATGAAGATAAAACTATGTTTAAAATTCAGCTTCTCTTCTCCTTCTCTTCCTCTTCTCTTCTCCTTTTCCTTCTCTCCTCCTCCTCCTCCTCTCCACAAATCCCACTCCCTTCCAGCACTGATGATGTTACCTTGTTAGGTAATGAAACATTTGTGGGAAAACCACCAAGCTCAGAGAGCACCAAGGACCCCACAGTTCAATCCTGAGCAACAAGGATCTTTTCCTTCTTCTCCTTCTCCCAAAGGTGCTTTTTCCATGAGGCAACTGGACTTTCTTTTTTGTCTTGGAAGACCTTTCCCTTCTCATCCAAGAAGCTCCTTCAGCTCTGACTGGGATGGTGGGGAATGGAAGGATTTATACTCCTTGCAGAGAGCTGGTCATTTGTATTCTTTTAGCGAGTCATTATTTTTATTTATTTATTTATTTTTTCGAACTTTTATACCGCACCTCTCCTGTAGGATTCGGGGTGGTTAACAGCCAAATTAAAACACATAACAATAATAAATATTTAAAACTGAGTTAAATTTATACCTAGGCTGTCACTAAAACCAATTAAAATCCCATTCTTAAAACCCTAGCTACCTTGTTTTTTTTTTAAAAAAAAAATACTTAAAAAATCCGAGGAGATCTAGGAGATCTAGGCCAGGCCGGCTTGATTGAAGAGATGAGTCTTCAGTTCTCTTCTGAAGGTGCGGAGATCATGACACGTCCGGTGTTCCGGGGGGAGCTCGTTCCACATTGTCGGTGCCCCCACAGAAAAGGCTCTCCCCTTGGGTGCCACCAGGCAACATTGCTTAGCCGATGGTACCCTGAGGAGGCCCTCCTTGTGGGACCGAACTAGTCAGTGGGAGGTATTTGCTGGCAGAAGGTGGTCTTGTAAATTGATTCCACCTGGAGATTTGTCTGTGTCCTCAGGGTCTCCTGGGTAGTACAAATGAGTGTGGAGCTTTCTTGGAGCTGCTGAAAGGACGGTGTTGTAGAGTGGAGATAGATGATGTTGTATACTTCCCCTTCTGTTGAGAGAGGGCTGTTCAGTTTTGACACCTGGAGATTTGTCTCTGTCCTCAGGGTCTCCTGGGTAGTGCAAATGAGTGTGGAGCTTTCTTGGAGCTGCTGAAAGGATGGTGTTGTAGAGTGGAGATAGATGATGTTGTATACTTCCCCTTCTGTTGAGAGAGGGCTGTTCAATTTTGACACAGATGCCCTCTTTGATCCTTCTTTCAAACCAGTGTTCCTCTTGGTCCAGAATGTGGACTTTGCTGTTTTTGAAAGAGTGCCCTGTGTCTTTCAAATGCAGATGGACTGCTGAATCTTGTCCTGATGTGTTTGTTCTCCTGTGTTGTGCCATATGTTTAAGAACATAAGAACATAAAAAGAGCCATGCTGAATCAGGCCAAAGCCCATCGAGTCCAGCATTCTGTGTCACACAGCGGCCCACCAAATGTACATGGGGATCTTGAGCAGAAAGAGAAGGCAAAACCCTCCCTTTCCCTTGACCCCCAACAAATGGTACCCAAGGGAATCCTGCCTGCCTCAACCAACATAGAGGCGGCACATGGACATCTGTTTTAATAACCACCAATACACTTTGCATCCATGAATCTATCTAGCCCTGCTTTGAAGCTGTCAAGGCTGACAGCTGTCATGACCCCTTCAGGAAGTGAATTCCATAAATCAACGACCCTCTGGGTGAAGAAATATTTCCCTTTATTTGTCCTCACTTTCTTAGCTATAAGCTTTAGGGAGTGCCCCCTTGTCCTGGTATTGTGTGATAGAGAAAAGAATTTTTCTCTATCCACATTTTCTATCCCATGCATGATTTTATACACTTCGATCAAGTCACCCCTTAAACACCGTCTTTCAAGGCTGAAGAGACCAAGGCGTTGCAATCTGGTTTCATAAGGGAGGCGCTCCATTTCCTTGATCATTCTTGTTGCCCTTTTTTGCACCTTTTCCAGTTCCATTATATCCTTCATGTTTACGAAGTGGTTGTTTTGTTTCCCCAATGTACAGATCTGTGAGACTCAAACTGCTGGCAGTCGGCAGAGTTAGCCTGCAATATTGCATTCTAACTTTTGTGCCACCATTATGATTGTTTCAGTTCAGTCTGCCCTTGGTGGTGTCCATTTTTAACTGTTGTAAGCCACCCAAAGTCTACGGGTATGGGCAGCTATTATAAATTTAAACAACAACAACACAATAAATTCTTATTCCCCATCTCTACCAAAAAAAAAAAAAAATCAAATGTCAGGCAAAAAATACCTACCGGTGAAAGAATTGAAGATTATCCTTAGGCATTAAGAACTATCGAAGAACAGCTTCATAATGCGTCTGACTTTCTTTCCTTTTTAAAATCCCTTTGGCAATTTCTCTGGCAGTGTGTAGTTGCAAGCTTTGCTCTTTTTTTTATCCCAGGTGCATCTGTTCAAGCCCTTCAACTTTTCCCAGGGCAAATGTTCTTCGGGTTTATGATGTTCGTATTTTTAGAAACTGCTCTGCGAAGCTTGCCAACAAAAGGGTGGAAACCCGTTAAGGAACTAGTGGAATACTTTGAACAGTGGACTGTGCCCCGTGTTGATGCCATTTCCACCCTACTCTCAACCATCTCCAAAGGAGCTAAATCAGAAATAGCCAGCCTTGCTATTCTGCAGGTCTCTTGGGCTGCACATGGTAAAAATCCTAGCTAGCATCGACAATGGTTTGTGCTTGTGGGGTTTATCAACCAAATTATCAGCACACGGTTGCTGAGGATGCTAATGTCTCAGTGAACTAAGTAAAAGAGAAATAAATAAATAAATAAAAATATGTTTCGTCTTAGCACTTTCCATGTAACCGGAAAAGTCAGCTATTCTTATCATAAAATTATCTCGTAAATAATCTTGTCATCCCATAAGGGCTATTCCATGATCCACAGACATTATCTTAATAAGACAATAATTCACTTGAAAAATTCCAGAGTTCTGTGACCTGTAATACCCTGTAGGTTAGCAATCAGTGTGAATTTATATCTCTCCCCATCTACTTCCTGAACAGTTTTCCCCCCAAAACTATGAACAACCTTGGACCTTTATAATTAAGCCCCTGGCTTATTTGTTGGAAGTTTTATAAGCTGTAGAAAGTTTCTGCAAAGTACATAATTCCTTCAGAAGCAAAATGTAGTTGAGGTTGGAAGCTGATTTAAATAAGACCTTATGTGGAAAAATTCAGTGTATTCTATCTTTCTTGCAACCATTTCTATAATGATAACAGTACAATTGCTGGTTGATTAGTCTCGGAAAATCATTTGGAGTCCTGATTTATTAGATTAGTTTGGAAAGATCCCCAGATTTTGTGTGTGTGTAATGCTACAGTGAAAAAAAATCAAACTACATTCTGTAGTTTGCCTTAATTTCCGTAGACTCCTAAGACACTTGGAGTCTTAGACACTTGGACTCCTAAGACACACAACCAGAAAAGAAAAGTATTCTTCAACTAAGGGCAAACCATTTTAAAGCTTCCTATAAGGACTATATCTAATTTATCATTTCCCTTTTGAGCGATGCAGTGACAAAATTTAACAAACACATATAAAATACGGGCTACAGATAGCGTACTAAACTTGCAAATTGTTTCTTTACTCCTTTGATCCCACACACTAACTATTGGATAGTGGCCCAGTTGTAGCCAAAGATAATAGTTTTAGATTGGGATTGGATGGGATGGGATGGGATGGGATGGGATGGGGTGGGATGAGATGGGATGGGATGGGATAGGACAGGGTGGGTGGGTAAATAGGTGAATGGATGGATGGATGGAGGCATGCATGCATGCATGGATGAAAACAGAGTCATGTATATTTATGGACAACCTATACATGGACTAAACACTGTGAGGTTTGCAAAATGAATAGACAATTGAATAGAATAGAGCTGGAAGGGACCTTGGAGGTCTTCTAGTCCAGCCCCCTGCTCAAGCAGGAGAACCTCTACCATTTCAGACAGGTGACTGTCCAGCCTCTTCTTAAAAACCTCCAGTGATGGTGCGCCCACGATTTCTGAAGATTTCTGAAACTTTGCGGCTCTTTTATTGGTCTCCCTAGGGCAGGGGTAGGCAACCTTGGCTCTTTTATGACTGGTGGACTGCAACTCCCAGAATTCCTCAGCCAGCCATGCTGAGGGGAAAGGGAGAGGTTTCCAAGCTGAGCCATGCTGACTCAGGAATTCTGGGAGTTGAAGTCCACGAGTCATGAAGTGGCCACAGTTCCCCCATGCTGGCTCAGGAATTCTGGGAGTTGAAGTCCACGAGTCATAAAAGAGCCTACCCCTACCCCTACCCTAGCTAAACAGGAGGGCAGCCCTGTAGCTTTTCATAGTAGAACTAACCAGATCTTCTTTCCTTTCAAACTCAATGAATAAACAACCACAGCACACTCAACCACTGAGGTTGAGAGAGATGACATTAGGAGAATGCTGATTGTCACATTATGCTACTGCCTACCTGATGTAATCCACATAAGGTTCTTTTCATTTCAAGGTTGGTGGTGTGAAAGAGGAAGGTTGCTTGTGAAGTGAAAACAGAGGGACTGTGAAACTCTCTTAGTGCCTCACTCAGACATGATAAACAAGATAGGACATTTGTACCTTAAAGTAATTTGCCTGCTCATAAATAGAAATGAGTTGGAGGGAGCTTTATACATGGGTAGGCATATATAGAATGCAGACATCCAGCTTATTCCTTTGTTTGACAATGGCTCACTTTCAAGTGCATAAGCAGAATTGCAAACAATTTCACATTTTTTCTATCTTCTTTCCAGTAATACAAGTGTAATAAGAAGGAAACATTTTGCAAGCTAATGTAACTGTCCCCCATCTCTCTCTGTCTCTCCCTCCTTCCCTCTTAATACATCCAGACACACAAACTTTGTTAATTTGTTTCTTGCTAATTTCATTGGGCTTCTGCAATTTTATTAAGCAAATGTTGTACCAACTCATCATCTTTTCTATTCTGATGTTGGAACTGTTTCTCCTACTGGTCACTCCTTTTTAGCCTGATTAAAAGGATGATTACAGTGACTGATATTTATATGTTACTTATAAGTAAGGGTGTAGGTCTATACATATGTTGTACATAGCATGTTTTAAATGTGTGTGATGTGTTTGTATACTTTGAGAGGAAGCAACTAAATTTCATTTTTAACGTGTGCCGTTGTGTCCACAGGGGGGGAAAATGACAATAAAGGTTATCTAATCTAACCTAAAAAAAATGCCATAAAATATGTTATGATTGACATTGAAATGAGCAGACTATTTTTTAAAGCCAGATGACCCTTTTTTCCTCGTCTTGAAATTTCATCTGTGTGAGGCATGATTTAGTATGTCGCAGGAAATAAGTAGGAGGCAGTCGGAAAGAGTGTCACCTCATAGTACCTCAGTCAATGGGGAAAGAAGAGGTGTGTGGCAGCCAGGATAGGGCTGTATAAAGAAGGGAATATTTTGGGTTGAAACTTTGGAGAAAACCAAGCTTTGATAGCTTCTCTCCCCGCTTATTGCAATAAACGAAACAAAAGTCCTTCACTGTGTCTTGGCTGGTTATTGGTCAGGCGAGCTCGCCTCTGGTCAGGAAGGAAAGTGGCCAGGAGCAGATAACACCTTGATGCTGGTTCCCTTTCAATTGTCCTTGTTCTATAATACCTAAGCCTTAAACCTCCAGCACTACAGCGATTGCCTTGTGTAATCCAGAGGGAAATTGTGATCTTTCAGTGCATGGCAATCACTGTTCCAAAGCCAGGTTTAAAATAAACAGTGAAAAATCTTTGCAAGCATCATTGCTTATTGAACTCTCTGTTTGATGCTGCTGCTTACCTGCCAGTCATGGCTGTTAATTCATTGGCTAAGCCCACCAATGTGCACTAAAGGGTCACCAGCCTGTTTTTCCACATAGCAACAGGGCAGAATAGTGTCTGAATGGCTTAAACTACATTTTAGGGCCTACGAGGTCAGGAGCCTACTTTCCATAAACATGCACTCTGGGTTGGTACTTTGGGAGCTGCAGCCTTCTACATGCATGATCCAAAGCAGCCATCCTTTTATTTGTACTACCTGAAGTCTTTGTCTATGAAATAGCTTTTGGAGCTGTTTAGGGCCATTTGTAAATAAGAGTATTTTCAGCATACAAAGCACGGACAGAGAAAGAGACTGTATGAAGCATTCCTGCTGTTATTTACCTCTGTGCGATGACCAGGAAAAATACAAAGCCCAAATTCGGTGCAGCCATGGACATGTTTCAGCTTTGGCTTACAAATAAAAGATAATCAGCTAGAAGTCAAAATGAGGAAGAACACATTGACTTCTCCTGCCCAATGTATAGATTGCAGATGTTTTTGCAAATTTGTAGAAAAGATCTTAGGTGGCTTGTTACGAACAGTCAAAAGCCAGGGATCGAGAGCTCCTAGGCTTCACTCATTAACCTCTATCCCTTTTAGTATCTATCCATTTCTGATTTTTCACCACAACCTTAGTGTCAAGGATAAAACTTTGTCAGCTACATGCCTCTGTGTTTCAACTTGCCTTTAGAGTAAGGGAGGAAGGTGTTAATTTCAAATGGATTAGTTGGAGAAAAGAAATGTCTACAATTCTGCTGAAGATCCTGAGAGCTTGAAACCTTTTCAAGGACTCCATAACAGGTGTGGATTTGAAGCAGATGGTCCCCATAACAAAGTGAACTTGTTCATATGGACTACATAAGATGTTGAGCATTTGGCTGGGGAAATTATTGTTTAATTCTATGAATTCGTGTTGGAAGCTCAGAATAGGTTTTGCTTCAACATTACCATGCAGCGTATTCAACAACCAGTAAGATTTTCAGAGAAGGAATGAACCTGGAGTTTTATTTGGATTCTCAAGCTGGATGTTGACACTTAGCTCAGTTACAGATATAAAAGCTCAAAATTCAACTCCACAATAAGTCAGTCTGAATTTTCTTTGAGAATGTACATTCAAGGCAAACTGGGTCGTTTTCAACCAAACTCAGCTGGGCCAGATGAATGGACAATCATTGGGAATTTTAAACTGGAGGGTTGAGAAAATGCAATGGAAAAATAAGCATCTGGCAAACATATTTGCAAGGGGTGTGTTCACGTGGTCACTAGGAATGGAGTACATTTCAAAAGAAATTTTAGCTTGTACCCAGTAAACCAACAATGAGCAGACTTAGACAGTGAGCATATTAGGGGGTGATTGACAGGGTTCTTTTATTTCTATTTTCTCTCCACACATAGATGATGAGTGTAGAGAAGAGCAACAAGGATGATTAGGGGACTGGAGGCTAAAACATATAAGGAACGGTTGCTGGAATTGGGTATGTCTAGTTTAAGGAAGAGAAGGACGAGGGGGGGGGACATGATAGCAGTGCTCCAGTATCTCAGGGGCTGCCCCAAAGAAGAGGCAGTCAAGCTATTCTCCAAAGCACCTGAAGGCAGGACAAGAAGCAACAGGTGGAAACTAACCAAAGAGAGAAACAACCCAGAACTAAGGAGAAACTTCCTGATAGTGAGAACAATTAACCAGTCGAACAACCTGCCTCCAGAAGCTGTGAATGCTCCAACACTGGAAGTTTTTAAGAAGAGACTGGACAGCCATTTGTCTGAAATAGTATAGGCTTTCCTGCCTGAGCAGGGGGTTGGACTAGATGACCTCCAAGGTCCCTTCCAACTCTGTTATTCTATTCTTCTTTGTTGAGACAGGGCACTGTATGCTTACTGCAACAAATAAACAGGGAAAATTGTCTACTTACTTATAGTAAGTAGAAAAACAAAAGGTTGGAGAGAGATGCACTAAAGAGGAAGGAAGGAAGGAAGGAAGGAAGGAAGGAAGGAAGGAAGGAAGGAAGGAAGGAAGGAAGGAAGGAAGGAAGGAAGGAATATATTAAATATATCTGATGATTTAGCAGATCATTAGTACTGAACTTTTAAAGAGAAAATCTTAAAAGTTTTCTTTATGGCTCAGAGTGAGATTTTGATTGTTTGTTAGATTTCCTTCTCTTTCATTTGATCAGCCAAAAACAGAGAAGTAAACAGGAGCAACATGCTTGATTAGAGTAAGCATATGCAGATTAATATAAGTACCCCCAGATAGCACAAAATTGTTCATGACACTCAATGGAATTTGGCATTCTGATTTAGGCATATGAGCAGGTGCCAGAAAGCTATCAGTCAGAAAAAAAACAAACAGCTTGAGATGCTAGCTTTGGCACTGCTAAACATTATTAAGAACATTTTCCATTTCTGATTTGCAATTTCTCTTTCTGTTACTTTTAATATCAGTGCTGTCCCTTTTGTCAGTTTGGTAACCCTTTGCATTTTGGAACTTGATTCTGGAATACATGTTTTCCTGGCCTGACTGTTACATTAATCGAACAATTGCATTCTTTCCGGTCAGAATAGAAATATCTATCTATCTATCTATCTATCTATCTATCTATCTATCTATCTATCTATCTATCTATCTATCTATCTATCTATCTATCTATCTATCTATCTATCTATCTATCTATCTATCTATCTATCTATCTATCTATCTATCTATCTATCTATCTATCTATCTACCTACCTACCTACCTACCTACCTACCTACCTTCCTATCCTATCCTATCCTATCCTATCCTATCCTATCCTATCCTATCATCCATCCATCCAGATATATAGAGATAGAGATATAGAGATAGAGATAGAGATAGATAGATAGATAGATAGATAGATAGATAGATAGATAGATAGATATAGATATAGATATAGATATAGATATAGATATAGATATAGATATAGATATAGATATAGATATAGATATAGATATAGATATAGATAGACAGACAGACAAAGACAGACAGACAGACAGACAGACAGACAGAGACAGATAGATATACATTCTGAAAACTAAGTGATAAAAGATGCCCTTGGTATCACAATTTCTTCCATCTGTTTGCTGGTGTTTTCCTTAAAGCATGATCGGTTTGTTGCTATGAACCTCACAGCGGATTTATTGGTTAACTAAGCTTACTTAAGGCACCTGGAGAAACCATAGACTAAAATTCATCACTGTAATATGAAGGATATAAAAAGCATCCCGCTGGTTCCATTGATTGGCAACTTATCTTATTAAATGTAGAAAACGTTGGCAGAAGCCTCTTTGAATAAGCAGCCGGAGCCGAGTTAAGAAGTTGTCAAATATTCTTTGATTTGCAAATCAATGCTACCAACTATTTTTAAGAGGGATCCCCTGGAAGTCCATCAGCATGATAGGATTGACTTGAGAACAATGCAGAGCACCTACAATAAATGGACTGCATACAGAACAAGGTGGGTACCCAAAGCCATTTGCTTGGTTGCTTTGGGTTGCTAGGCAATCTCCATGACAACACTAATGAGGTCTACCCATCTTGAGGACTCCTGCTTTTGTTCTTTTAAGGGTCTAGTGAATTAATCATCTGCTTGCTCTTTCATGACCCCTGCTATCAATATTCAACACACACAACACATGTATAAACACACACACACACACATACACACACATGCATCTATTTAAAACAAACAACCAAATATCCATGGAGCTTCAGTCACAAGCTTCAAGTAGGGTCTGTTCATCATAATTAAGCTTTGGAATTTAAAATTATTATTATTATTATTATTATTATTATTATTATTATTATTATTATTATTGATAATAATATTAGTAATCATCATCATGTCTTTTTTTCTAAAAAAAAAAAAAAAGGTGCCAGAACTCACACACATCATACAACCCGCTTTGCCTACCCTACAAAGTTCCATCCAAAAAAGGTGCCAGAATTCCATTCTGGGCGTTCTATGAGAAAAAAAGCCCTGGTAATAATAGTAATAATAGTAATAATAAAGTTGGGAGGGACCTTGGAGGTCATCGAGTCCAACCCCCTGCTCAGGCAGGAAACCCTATACGATTTCAGACAAAGGGTTGTCCAGTCTCTTCTTAAAAACTTCCAGTGTTGGAGCATTCGCAGTTTCTGGAGGCAGGTTGTTCCACTGGTTAATTGTTCTAACTGTCAGGAAGTTTCTCCTTAGTTCTAGGTTGCTTCTCTGTTTGATTAGTTCCCATCAAACACAGATTGTTCCATGAGCAACAATTTGTGTTTGAATGTTAATTATTATTCCCATTGTGTGTGTGTATGTGTGTGTAAACAGAAGCCATAAAAACACAACAGGGGCCAGAGTGAATTGACCCAGAATTAATTCAATGCATTTTTCTTGCTTGTCCAAGCAAACATTTTTCCCCCTACTTGATCCATTTACCAGTATTATTGCTAAATCTTTCAGTTCAGGGTTTAACTACTAGGGTAAAAAATAATACAATGTGTAAAGAAGACTATAAAAGCAACTTTCATTTGTACCTTTTACCATAGTAATTAAACATTGAACTGACAGATTTATTTTATATGTATATATTTTACAACTGACATTATATTTATTGTTCATATTGGAATCAATAAACCCCTGTAAGAATGCATTTGAATTTGCAGACAGAAAAAAAAAGTTGCTCACTTGGAGACTGATTGAAACATACCTCTTGACCACAGATGGCTCAACCTCTGCAGAGAACTTTTTGGCTATGCTCACAAATCCATCAGAAGCACAAGTAATAATATATGTTAAATAATATTAAAAAAAAGTTGAGACTGGACAGCCATTTGTCTGAAATGGTGTCTAAGGTCTCCTGCTTGGGCGGCGGCGGGGTGGGGGGGTGGGGTTAGACTAGAAGACCTCCAAGATCTCTTCCGACTCTGTTATTCTGTTAATCTACAATCCCAGAACAATTAACCAGTGGAACCACCTGCCTCCAGAAGCTGTCAATGCTCCAACATTGGAGGTTTCTAAGAAGAGATTGGACAGCCATTTGTCGGAAATGCTATATAGCTGTAGTGGCGAACCTGTGGCACGTGTGCCACAGGTGGCACGCAGAGCCCTCTCTGTGGGCACGTGCACCGTCGCCCCAGTGCTAGGCCTTCAGCTGAGTTTTATAAAACCTTTTCACTTTAGGCCTCCACCGCCGGGTGCAAAAAAAAAAAAAAAAAAAAAGGTTCAATCAATCAGTCAATTTCAACTTCTCGTGGGGAAAAAAAAAGATCTCGCAAAATTGGAATTGATTGATTGAACTTTTTAATCCCACCCAGTCTGACGTTATCACTGCAGCCACGCCCACCCAATGGGCTATGCCCACAAAATTGGTCACATCCACAAAATTGGTCACGCCCACCCAATTGGCCACACCCACCCGGCACCCGATGATACATAAGTGGGTTTTGGGTTGCAGCTTGGGCACTCGGTCGCTAAAAGGTTCGCCATCACTGCTGTATAGTGTTTCCTGCCTGACCAGAAGTCTGAACTAGAAGACCGCCAAGGTCCCTTCCAACTCTATTATTATTATTATTATTATTATTATTATTATTATTATTATTATTATTATTATTATTATTATTATTATTATTATTATTATTATTATTGTTATTGTTATTGTTATTGTTGTTGTTGTTGTTGTTGTTGTTGTTGTTATTGTTATTATTGTTATTGTTGTTGTTATTGTTGTTATTGTTGTTATTGTTATTATTGTTATTATTAATCACACAGTCAGCCAGATGTTCAGACTTGATTTGGTATTTTGTGTACCTATTGAGTCTTTCCCAAGGACCTGGGATAGGCAGATGTGGATGTTTGATATTATTACAGATCTCGTCGCAGGATGGAAGCAGTTCCTAGTAAGGCCGCCTTTTGCAATTGACTAATGGCGAATTTGTCAATGCCGATGATGGTGTTCAAGTGGTGCTCCAGTTGTTTTGGGATTGCACCCAAGGCACCTATTACTATTGGTACTACCCTTGCTTGTCTTTGCCACAGTCTTTCTATTTCTATTTGTAGGTCTTTGTATTTTTTTATCTTCTCCAGTTCTTTCTCGTCTATTCTGCCATCTCCAGGCACTGCTATGTCCACTATCCAAACTTTTTTTGTCTTTCTTATCAACAATTGTTAAATCCGGGGTGTTATGTTGCAGGTGCTTGTCTGTTTCAATTCTGAAGTCCCAGAGCAGTTTAATTTTATCATTTTCTATGACTTTCTTTATTTTGTGATCCCACCAGTTCTTGCTTACAGGCAAATGATATTTCTTGCAGATCTTCCAATGCACCATTGTTGCTACTTTGTCATGCTGCTGCTTGTAGTCAGTCTGTGTGATCTTCTTGCAGCAGCTTACCAGGTGGTCCACTGTTTCTTCAGCTTCTTTGCATAGGCAGCACTTACTGTCTGTTGCTGTCTTCTCAATTTTGACTTTATATGCATTTGTCCTTAAGGCTTGGTCTTGTGCAGCCAGCATTAGTCCCTCGGTCTCTTTCTTCAATTTTCCTGCTCTTAACTATTGCCAGGTCTTGTTATTATCTGCTTTCCCAGCAATTTTTTAAAGTATTGGCCATGTAGTGCTTTGTCTTCCCATGCCTCTATTCTGTTCTTCATTTGGTCCTTTAGTCAGTTTAGTCTCTCCAGTAGTCAGTAAACCTTCCTGATATACTAATTTCAGTGCATCTTCATCATTGTTTTTATTATTATTATTATTATTATTATTATTATTATTATTATTATTATTATTATTATTATTATTATTATTATTATTATTATTATTATTATTATTATTATTATATTTATTATATTTATTATATTTATTTTATTTATTTAATTTCTATGCTGCCCTATTCCGGAGAACTCAGGGCGGCTCACAGCATGATAGAAATTACAATAAAAACACGTAAATATAAAAACCCTTAAGCTAAAAAGGAAACCAATCACTCCACAAACATACACAGAAACATACACTGGCTAGGGGCAAGGTGTTAGCTGCCCCAGGCCTGCCGGCAAAAGTATGTTTTAAGCAATTTACGAAAGGCGAAGAGGGTGGGGGCGACACGGATCTCCGGGGGAAGTTGGTTCCAGAGGGCCGGGGCCGCAACAGAGAAGGCTCTTCCCCTAGGCCCCGCCAGGCGACACTGTCTGGCTGACGGGACCTGGAGAAGGCCCACTCTGTGGGCCCTAACCGGCCGCTGGGATTCATGGGGCAGCAGACGGTCCCGTAAATAACCTGGTCCGATGCCATGTAGGGCTTTATAGGTCATAACCAACACTTTGAATTGGGTTCGGAGACCAATTGGCAGCCAATGCAGCTCGCGGAGTGATGCCGAAATGTGGGCATTTCTAGGCAAGCCCAACACTGCTCGCGCGGCTGCATTCTGCTTATTTTATTATTATTATTATTTTACCATACTGTAGCAATATAAGGATGGATGTTATTCAGGCTGACAAAGTAAGCAAGCAGCACCACATGCATCATGATGACATTGCATAAAGGCTGCATTTATATAATCTGTATGTCTGCGTGACCGACGCCATGTGCATATGTTGATATGACATGATTATCCTCTGTCATCATGGTTTCTAATGGCTGGCCATTAACAGAAGGCAAATGCAGGCATTAGCCAAACCTATTTCCACAGGCCTTTTAGGTTATTTATGATTTCTTAAATAGCTCAGACAAAACCCGTCTTGCTGTTTTGAGGATAACATCTAAATTATGTTGTTTCCCGATTCTATTCAGTTGACTAATTCCCTAGCACCATATTGCTTTCCTATTCATATTGGTATTGCCAATTAACCAGAGAGGTAAAGAATAGTCTGGAACGCTGCTCCGGCTTATTTGTCTATTTATTTTCAAGATTTCTATCTCATCTTTTCATTAAAAAAAAATGCTCCGGACAGCTACCTACAAAGGAAAACCAATAAAACATCAGATCAATGAACAGTTAAAAGAAGGAAGAGATAATAGCTAAATGGTTAACACATAAAATGCCTAGTAAATTAGAAACTCAAAAATTCATTCGTAGGCATGGTTTGGAAGCTAAGGTGATACCAGAAAGATATCACAAGTCCTCAGCTAAAATACTTGATTTTTGTATCAACGGTACAAACCAACAGTTGCAAATTGTATAATTAGGGGACTGGAGGCTGAAACATATAAGGAACAGTTGCAGGAATTTGCGATGTCTTCTTTAATGAAGAGAAGGACTAGGGGTGACATGATAGCAGTCTTCCAACATCTAAAGGCCTGCCACAAAGAAGAGAGAGTCGGGCTATTCTCCAAAGCGCCTGAAGGCAGGACAAGAAGCAACAGATGGAAACTAATCAAGGAGAGAAGCAGCCTAGAACTAAGAAGAAACTTCCTGACAGTGAGAACAATTAATCAGTGGAACAACCTGCCTCCAGAAATTGTGAATACTCCAACACTGGAGGCTTTTAAGAAGAGACTGGACAGCCATTTGTCTGAAATAGTTTAGGGTTTTCTGCCTGAGCAGGGGGCTTGACTAGATGACCTCCAAGTTCCCTTCCAACTCTGTTATTCTGATGTACAGGATGTTACATGCCCCCTTGGTCATCCCTGCCCTGATTTAATCTGATTCAGACAGTCCATAGCTCAGACAGTTACATCTCCAGAAAATCATAGTAAATGAGCTTGAGGGATCCTTACCCCAGTCCCTTTAAATCAGTTAATCTGTAGTTTTAAATGTTGTTAAAAATGTATGAGCAGGGAACAATAAAGCCAGCAACTGTGACTTTAATTAGCATTAAATTGGCAGCAGGATTTTGTGTGTATGTGTGTGTGTTCGTTTTTAAAACTCTTGCCAGATCATGGAGAACGACCCTTGGATGAGACCCTGCTCAACCAGCAACAGACAAATAAGGTTAAATATTCCCCAGTGAGGAGCTAGTAGCTGAGAGGATGCCAAAGGTGCTTAAGAAAGGAGAATAATTGCCCGCTTTCTTTATCATACCTATTAAGGTCCCCAGACACATTAAATAATATATTAGAAGACCCGCTGGAGTTACAATGGATAATCCCTCTCCAACTATGATTTTCTACACTTGGAACACTCACATTTTCTTAACATACGGTAGGTATTCATGGAGTCCCTCCTCACCCAAAAGGGAGTAGTCAAGTTCCCTGCTGAAGTTGGTTCTGTTTACTTGTAATGTAATAGTAATAATAATAATAATAATAATAATAATAATAATAATAATAATAATAATAATAATAATAATAATAATAATAATAATAATAATAAAGTTGGAAGGGACTTTGGAGGTCTTCTAGTCCAACCCCCTGCTCAGGCAGGAAACCCTATACCATTTCAGACAAATGGCTGTCCAGTCTCTTCTTAAAAACTTCCAGTGTTGGACCATTCACCACTTCTGGAGGCAGGCGGTTCCACTAGTTAATTGTCAGGAAGTTTCTCCTTAGTTCTAGGTTGCTTCTCTCCTTGATTAGATTCCATCCGTTGCTTCTTGTCCTGCCTTCAGGCGCTTTGGAGAATAGCTTGACTCCCTCTTCTTTGTGGCAGCCCCTGAGCAGAGTAGAGTAGAGTAGAGTAGAGTAGAGTAGAGTAGAGTAGAATGGAATATAGAATAGAATGGAATATAGAATAGAATAGAATAGAATAGAATAGAATAGAATAGAATAGAATAGAATAGAATAGAATAGAATAGAATAGAAAGCTGGAAGGGACCTTGGAGGTCTTCTAGTCCAGCCCCCTGCTCAAGCAGGAGAACCTATACCATGTCTGAGAGATTATTGTCCAGTCTCTTCTTGAAGATTTCCAGTGATAGAGCACTCACGATTTCTGGAGGCAAGCAGTTCCACTGGTTGATTGTCCTCACCGTCAGGAAGTTTCTCCTTATTTCCAAGTTACTTCTTTCTTTGAAAAGCTTCCAACCATTGTTTTTCGTCCTTCCCTCTGGTGCCCTGGTGAATAACATGACCCCCTCTTCTTTGTGGCAGCCTCTCAGAATACTGCTATCATGTCTCTCCTATTTCTTCTTTTCTTCAGACTGGCCAAACCCTGGTTCTTCAGCCATTCTTCGTATGTTTTGATCTCCAGGCCTTTGATAGCCAAGTTCCCTGCTGAACGTGGTTCTATTTACTTGCAATATTTATATCCTACCTTTCACTAGCAGCTCAAGATGATGGACATTTAATCCATCTCCAATTTTCCCGACAATAACACTCTCATAAGGTAGATTGGGCTGAGAGAATGATTTTCATGAAGTCACCCAGTGAGTTTTATGGCTGAGAGTCTTAATCATCCAGGTCACGGTTATGCCAAAGGTGCTTTTCCAAAAGGACTTGCTTGTTGCTGTTGTTGTTGTTGTTGTTGTTGTTGTTGTTGTTGTTGTTGTTGTTTTTCTTTAAAAACACTTTGCTTCTCATCCAAGAACTGAACTGGAAAAAAAATGAGAAAACAGTTCTGAAGAAACGGAAGAAGCCTCTTGTATTTATTTATTTATTTATTTATTTATTTATTTATTTATTTATTTATTTATTTATTAAACTTTTATACCATCCCTCTCCCGTAGGACTCGGGACGGTTTACAGCCCAATTTAAAACAGATAATAATAATAAATATTTAAAAATGAATTAAATTAATACATGGCTGTTACTAAAACCTGTTAAAATCCCAATTTTAAAACCCAAACAACCTTGTTTAAAAGATTTACATAAAAATTTACATAAAACCCGAGGAGGTCTAGGCCAGGCCGGCTTGATTGAAGAGATGAGAAGCAAAACATTTTGAAACAAAAAGCAAAAACCAAGGAAGTCCAGTTGCTTTTTCAAAATATCCTTGGGACATCTAGGGCTGACGGTGGATATGAAAGTGATCTCCAAATTCTAGTTTAATACCTTAACAGCTACACTATTTGGATGGATGCATGAGCAGCTTGTATTGTGGCAATCTGGAAGGTCAAGTTTGACCCACATGTCCTCATAACACTTATGTCCTCATAACCAGCTCTTGTGTTTTTGGAGAATCTACCTGATCTTTCTGTAATTACATAGCCAAGTCTGAGTAATTTTCTTTCAAATTGGAAGTTGTTTTCTATTGCCTTGGCTTAGAAAAGTCCCGCAATTCCATGGATAGCTGATTTTAAAAGTGTGTGTCCTTTTGTGTACATGTGTGAATATGGTGAGTGGGCACGCAATAGGTGTCGACTAATTTACTCATTTACTAATACCCAGGGTCTTCGTAGACCGAATCACTGCAATATGTTGTTCGTTCAAGATGTTTTAGCTGGGTCAGACTGCTGCCCTTAATCCAGTTGTTCCCTGTTTTAAGAATGCTACCCGCATCATTTTAAGATCCCACAGCTTTTCTGTGGTGATGACTGACTGCAGGACTAATTGAAGTTTTGATTCAGAACAAAATAACGAGGAGATAGAGCTAAAGACAGTCAGGAAAATCCCAGTGGCCTCTAGTCGATAAGGTGCTGAATTAGATGGAAGCTCTCTAACTTTCCTTGAGTTAGCCTGGTGACTTTTTTGACATGTTGATGTCAAGACTGCTAACATCGGATGTTCTTGCTGGCCATATATGAAGAAGCAAGCCTGTTTTTTATTTAGCCTGTCTAACATTTTTAGAGTTAAAGCAGATAATACTAGTCTAGTGGATGGGAAAATATGCAGTTACCCATCACAATATCTGGGCACAGCTTTGCCAAGGTCAGCTGTAACGGGAGGGGCACTTCACCCTTCACTTTAATTGGAGAATGTAATTGATGATTGTACAATGAAGGAGTGAATTATGCTTTGTTACGGGTGATTGGGGGAGGGAAGATTCAGTTTTTGGCTTAACTTTCGTGTGTGCCGAAGCTATGCAGAAATAAAAGGATTCTTTAAGGTAAATAAGCCTCAAAGTTCTTTGAAAAGCTGCTTCTTTTCCGAACCATGTCAGTTGAACTAGTCTATATCATATTCCTGAGCACTTAATTGGCAACACTTTTCTCACCTTGACGGATATCAGAACGCTAAGCAAGGTTTGGCCTGGTTAATTCTGGATAGGAGAACACTATGAAATCCCATTGCTGAGACTGATAAAAGGAAAAACCCCTGGAAGAAGATAAGTGATAAATCACTTCCAAATTGACAGAAGGAGGAAGGGACATCCGGGAAAAATATCAGGAATTAGCTCCAGATTTTTTTTCCGGTACATTTTTATGTAGCTCCTGCTGTAAGAGCTGGTCTTCAGTGAAAATCATCTCGTCCCAGACATTTTCCAGATAGAGTCTTTTCCAGCTCCTAACAAAGTTTAATTTCATCAAGTATGCTGCCAATTTTTAGCCAGCCTTGGTAAATAATAATAATAATAATAATAATAATAATAATAATAATAATAATAATAATAATAATAATAATAATAATAATAATAATAATAAAGTTGGAAGGGACCTTGGAGGTCTTCTAGTCCAACCCCCTGCTCAGGCAGGAAACCCTACACCATTTCAGACAAATGGCTGTCCAGTCTCTTTTTAAATACTTCCAGTGTTGGAGCATTCACAGCTTCTGGAAGCAGGTTGTTCCACTGATTGATTGTTCTAACTGTCAGGAAGTTTCTCCTTAGTTCTAGGTTGCTTCTCTCCTTGATCAGTTTCCATCCGTTGCTTCTTGTCCTGCCTTCAGGCGCTTTGGAAAATAACTTGACTCCCTCTTCTTTGGGGCAGCCCCTGGGATATTGGAACCCTGCTATTATGTCCCCCCTCGTCCTTCTCTTCCTTCAACTAGACATACCCTATTCCAGCAAGTGTTCCTTATATGTTTTAGCCTCCAGACCTCTAATCATCTTTGTTGCTCTTCTCTGCACTCTTTCTAGAATCTCAACATCCTTTTTACATCGTGGTGACCAAAACTGGATGCCGTGTTCCAAGTGGGGCCTTACCAAGGCCTTGTAAAGTGGTATTAATACTTCACGTGATCTTGATTCTATCCCTCTGTTAATGCAGCCCAGCACTGTGTTGGCCTTTTTGGCAGCTGCAGCACACGGCTGGCTCCTATTTAAGTGATTGTCCACTAGGACTACGAGGTCCCTCTCACAGTTACAGCAACTGTGAGAGGGACCTTGGAGTCCTAGTGGATGATCACTTGACTATGAGCCAGCCGTGTGCAGCAGCAGCCAAAAAAGCTAATACAATCTTGGGTTGTATAAACAGAGGCATAGAATCAAGATTCCGTGAAGTATTAGTACCGCTTTATAAAACCCTAGTGAGAACACACTTGGGATACTGCAGCCAATTTGGTCACCCTATCACAAAAAAGATGTTGAGACCTTGGAAAAAGTTCAGAGAAGAGCAACTAAAATGATCCAAGGCCTGGAGACTAAAACATATGAAGAACGGCTGCAGGACTTGGATTTGGCTAGTCTAAAGAAAAGAAGAAACAAGGGCAACATGATAGCAGTATTCTAGTATTTGAGGGGCTGCCCCAAAGAAGAGTGGTTCAAACTATTCTCCAAAGCACCAGAGGGCAGGACAAGAAACAATGGTTGGAAACTGATCAAAAAGAGAAGCAACCTGGAATTAAGGAGAAACTTCCTAACAGTGAGGACAATTAACCAGTAGAACACGTTGCCTCCAGAAACATGGGCGCTCCATCATTGGAGGCTTATAAGAAGAGACTGGACAGTCACTTGTCTGAGATGGTATAGGTTCTCCTGCTTGAGCAGGGGACTGGACTAGAACACCTCCAAGATCCCTTCCAACTTCTATTCTATTCTATTCTATTCTATTCTATTCTATTCTATTCTATTCTATTCTATTCTATTCTATTCTATTCTATTCTATTCTATTCTATTCTATTCATCTTAGCACCCAAAAATCCTGTTTCTTCTACTTCTGACACCTCCTAGTTATATATTCCCATATTTTCATAGCAAATTGCTACCAGTTTATATCAGATTAACCATATTTGTTTGCAAAACATAGAAACACCAAGCTAGAAAAACAGATGTAGGACTAGGCAACTCAACTGGAACAGAAAGCGATATTTGATCTTCCTAATGGCAAAGTGAGTTGATCCAGAATTTTACTTGCAATACGAACTTACATACTGGGTTTACATGATGCTCCAATCAAAGCAGACTCTGAGCAGCATACATTCCCCAGATATAGGAGAGAACAGGCAAAACCTGGGGGTGGAGTCAAGAGAGGAATTAACGTGTAATCATTACATTCCCACAAGCAGTCTAAATCCAATCCCTCTTGAATTCTGTTAACTCTTACCTAATGCCAATTTGATGCTGATCACTAGTTGACTAGATTCTTGAATATAGGTATGAGCAATAAATCAGCTTAACTGATTTAATTTACTCAGTAAATTAATTTAATCCATTTCTGGATTAAAAACAGAAACGTACAAAATATAAATCCCAAAATATCCCAGAGGCTAGGATGCTGTGCGGAAAAAAAAGCACCCAGAACACAATTGGGACAATTAATTTCTGCATTAAAAAATAAACTAATAATCCCTGCATCAAAGAAATCCAGTGCCTAAGAATTTGACTTGACTTGAAGGTGACTTTCAAGGTGTCTTTTCTTACATGTTAGAACCGTGGTGGTGAACCTATGGCACGGGTGCCACAGGCGGCACGCAGAGCCCTCTCAGTGGGCACGTGTGCCATTGCCCCAGTCCTAGGCCTTTAGCTGGGTTTTACAAAACCTTTTCCCTTTAGGCCTCCGCCATCTTGTGCAAAAAAGAAGGTTCAATCAATGAATCAATTTCAACTTCTTGTGGGAAGAAAAAAGATCTCGCAAAGTTGGAATTGATTGACTGAACTTTTTAGTCCCACCCAGTCTGCAGTTACACCCACCCAATGGGCCACACCCACCCAATGGGCCACGCCCACCTGGCACCCGATGATGGATAAGTGGGTTTTGGTTTGCAGTTTGGGCACTCGGTCTCTAAAAGGTTCGCCATCACTGTGCTAAAAGAAAGCACATGTGAAAACAATCAGATACATTTTTTTTCGCCGTCTAAAGGTGTGTGTAACTAGAAAATGAAGAAAGGAGCTTGAAGACACAAAGCATGAAGTTGCAAACAACTTGGCCTTAATTGTTCAGCTGTAACTAAGTTTCTTGCTGTGATCTGTGAGTGTACATCACTCTCCACAGGTTGCTGAGCTGATTTCGGGAGCTGTGGTCCTTTACGATATGTCAGTGATTACTCAGATAATGTAATGAGCTTGTTAGCCTGTCAAAGAGCATGTTAATTTCACTTCGGCTTTGTTAATTTCTCTCCCTTTGGTAAGTTCCCTGAAGCTGCCTCTGATCTTGACAACTTGACAGCAGTGTGCTGCGACAGTTTACGAGCAGTGCCAAACAAAAGACATACACTGGGGACACATGCCCTGTTTTCTGGGAGGGAAAAGTATGACTGAGTCTGGGGTACTCAAAATATTTACCAGAGATTAAAGCCATGTTTTAATGCAAAGAGGAAGCAGAGGAAGATAACTGACTAAAGTGATGGGCTAAGTTAAAGGGGTAGCAGATACAAGACAAGAGGCACGATGTGGTTGTGATTTATTTATTTGCACTGGGAAAGGAAATGGCATAGATCAGGGGTCTGTCTGTCTATCTATCTATCTATCTATCTATCTATCTATCTATCTATCTATCTGTCTGTCTGTCTGTCTGTCTGTCTGTCTGTCTGTCTGTCTGTCTGTCTGTCTGTCTGTCTGTCTGTCTGTCTGTCTGTCTGTCTGTCTGTCTGTCTATCTATCTATCTATCTATCTATCTATCTATCTATCTATCTATCTATCTATCTATCTTTCAAGCTTGTATGCCATCCACCTTTCCTTCTATGGTGTTACAGGAAAAGCATGATTTGTAGGTATAGACATGTCCTGGCATTTGACTATCTTTCCCAAGGCCTTCCTTATTGCTATTCTATGAAGTGCTAGTCTGAAGCATATTTATGGACTGCTGGATCTTGTATAGTTGTTTATCAATTCCAAAATCCACCTCTTCCTTGCAAGTTCTAAGGTTGGCTGATCAGTTTCAATTAGTCTGATCTCTTTGAGATTTAATTGCAATCCCCCTTTTTCCCCCTCCACAGTTCTTCTTGACTTTCCTTACTAGAGCTGGCCAATCACTTACATTTCCACCCATCAGAATGGTGTCCTCAGCAAAGTATGGGTAGTTGATCTTTCTTCCATGTTCGTCTTCTTCCAATCCAGCCTCCCTGAATTATTATTATTTATTTAATTATTTATTTAATTTCTATGCCGCCCTATTCCGGAGAACTCAGGGCGGCTCACAACATGATAGAAATTACAATAAAATACATAAATATAAAAACCCTTAGTTAAAAAAGAAAGCAATCATTCCACAAACATACACACAAACATACACTGGCTAGGGGTAAGGTGTTAGCTGCCCCAGGCCTGCCGGCAAAAGTATATACAATACACTGTATATCCAGCATATAGATTAAATGAAAAACAAGGAAGCATATTGTCTTTTTTTTTTCCATTCACTTGTTGACCAGGAACTTGTGTATATGTAGATTTCACGTGAAAACATTGAAATGTTTATTTATTAAATAAATAAATGGTTATTTATTTAATTATTTATTTATTCAAATTTATATGCCGCCCTTCTCCTAGGACCCAGGGCGGGTGGGGGTATGAACTCATTGGGTGGGAGCTTGGCTGTGTTCTGATTGGGTGGAGGTGTGTTCATACCCCCACTCGCAGTTAAAAGGAAGAAACAGCTACAATCACACATTGCTACTAGAAACACAAAGCCAAAAACACCAGCCTGAAGATGACGAATGGGACTTCATCAAAACGTCGCCAAGATACTTCCAATTTTACACGGGAGAAAACCCGAATAACCAAAGACCTACATATGAACACCCGCGAAAACCTCAGAAAACAGATATAGATATAGATATAGACATAGACATAGACAGATATAGATAGATAGATAGATAGATAGATAGATAGATAGATAGATAGATAGATAGATAGATAGATAGATAGATAGATAGATATAAACAAAGTTTAATTAGTTTTAACTTTTGTTTGTTTAGAGCTTAGATGGTTGCATGAATTTGTTTTTGTAGTATATGGCTGAATTTCTTCGGCAGACCCAACTCAGCCTTTCTTGATATGACATTTTCTGCTGAAGAAAATAAATGAAGTTTAAACATTTGATCTATAATATTCTTTTTTTCCAATGCTTCTCAGTGAGGATTTGTTGAAATAAGGACTTCTAAAATAATAACATTTGCCTACAAAGAGAGAGGAAGTTTATAGTGAAAATGGCAAAATGGTAGACTACTCAGCGCTTACAGAAAATAATCCTATCCTATCCTATCCTATCCTATCCCATCCTATCCTATCCTATCCTATCCTTCTTCTTGTTTCTATTCTATTCTATTCTATTCTATTCTATTCTATTCTATTCTATTCTATTCTATTCTATTCTATTCTATTCTATTCTATTCTATTCTATTCTATTCTATTCTACAATCTGTCTATTCTATTCTATTCTATTCTATTCTATTCTATTCTATTCTATTCTATTCTATTCTATTCTATTCTATTCTATTCTATTCAAGTGACTGGAACAGGTGGCCAACTTCTAACTGTTTTCAGAGTCTCCAACTCTCTTCTGTGAGACAGCTCATGGTGTACCATGATGTGAAAGTTAGCATGAAATATATCCTGCTGAGCGTAACAATTAGCTAATGTCACTTTAAAAGTCAGAGTAAACAAATCAACCTCATCAAAGGCAGGCAGTGGAGAGGAACATCGACACTTTGTGGTGTCAAGTGGGAATGAGTTTTGATAAGTGAGTTACAATGAATGACATATTGTGGATGGTGCAGATTCAAGGAGGCCTTCAACCATCAACTTTTCCTTCTTCTTCTTTTTTATTCCTCACAGGGGAGTGGTAAATGTAACCTTGTTATTGAGAAACTGGAGAGATTAAATCAGTATCATAAAAGTCTTAAATCTTCAGAGGACTTGAGGCACAATAAACTACCCAGTAAAAATCATAATTGTCCTGATCAAGTAAAAGACTCCTTGGAAGCATGGGCATGACTTTTCTGTTGCATATCTTTAATAACAACAACAACAACAACAACAACAACAACAACAACAATAATAATAATAATAATAATAATAATAATAATAATAAAGTTGGAAGGGACCTTGGAGGTCATCTAGTCCAATTCTCTGTTCAGGCAGGAAACCCTATACCATTTCAGACAAATGGCTGTCCATTCTCTTCTTAAAAACCTTCCAGTGTTGGAGCATTCACCGCTTCTAGAGGCAGGTTGTTCCACTGGTTAATTGTTCTAACTGTCATGAAGTTTCTCTTTAGTTCTAGGTTGCTTCTCTCTTTGGTTAGTTTCCATCCGATGCTTCTTGTCCTGCCTTCAGGCGCTTTGGAGAATAGCTTGACTCCCTCTTCTTTGGGGCAGCCCCTGAGATATTGGAAGGCTGCTATCATGTCCCCCCTCGTCCTTCTCTTCATTAAACTAGACATACCCAATTCCAGCAACCGTTCCTTATATGTTTTAGCCTCCAGTCCCCTAATCATCTTTCTTGCTCTTCTCTGTACTCTTTCTATAGTCTCAACATCTTTTTTACATCGTGATGACCAAAACTGGAGGCAGTATTCCAAGTGTGGCCTTACCAAGGCATTGTAAAGTGGTATTAATACTTCACGTGATCTTGATTCTATCCCTAATGCAGCCTAACATAATTATACTCAAATTTAGATTTCAGAAGGTGATTGAATTGTGCTTCCTGATTTTCTGGGTGTTCTGAAGCACCTCTTCCTGAACAAAGCTGTTACATTGCCTAAGCCAGTTATTTAGTCCTCTGACTGAAAAAAAATAATGCCTAGATCTGTACATGCTCAGATGTGCTAGGAAAAAAAAAAAAAGCAAGAGCGGATTCCAACAGAACAATTAATCAACTTGCCTCCAGAAGGTGCCTCCAGAGCACCAACACTGGAAGCTTTTAGGAAGAGACTGGACAGCCATTTGTCTGACATGGTATAGGGTTTCCTGCCTAAGCAGAGGGTTGGACTAGATGACCTCCAAGGTCCCTTCCAACTCTGTTATTCTATTCTTCTTTGTTGAGACTGGGTACTGTATGCTTACTGCAACAAATAAACAGATTGGACAACCATTTGTCTGAAATGGTATAGGGTTTCCTGCCTGAGCAGGGGGTTGGACTAGATGACCTCAAAGGTCCCTTCCATCTCTGTTATTTTGTTACACAATTCTCCAGAATAAGGTGTATTCAGTCAAGGGTTTAGACCTATCCTTCTTCAGATATTACCTGTCAGCCTATAATGGCTGGGAGAAGAGCTGAGCCACAGCATCAAATAATAGGTTACACGCAAGGAGCTTGTTGATAATTCTTCTCCATGCATTACCATATGAAGAGATTGCTCATTATCTAGCTCACAATAAAATGAAACTTAAAATGTAAGAGGAGGGGAATGGACTAATGCATCCTTCCATTCATTTCACAAGCCAAGCAGCCCAATAAAAAATAGGATGGAAAAAGGTGGGAAAAAGAAAAAAGAAAGGGGACATAGAAATCAAACAGAAGGAGAAGAATCTGTGGGGTTGATTGTTTCAGTAAGTTACTCAGTAACATCTTTGATTTTTGATTTTGAACCCGTAAAATGAAGAGCGATCTGTTGGATTGGAACCTGTGCAGAAATGATGCAAGTTTCCCCCATGGAAGAGGGAGAACTTGCTTCATCTTCCTTAAGTCAAATTCAGCTCCTGGAGATTAAATAACCTCTGCTTTTCTGGAGAACAGTGCAGAAATGGCTTGCCATGGCCTTGTGTTGGGACGATTTTAAAAATAGTATCTCTTTCAATCAACCTTGACTCTTAGGTCCTCCTCCTTATTTCTCGGACAACCTCTCATGGTCTATGAATGTTAACATGCTTGTGAAGAAGGTACAGAAGAGGCTGTACTTCCTGAGAATGCTCAGGAAGATCAATCTATCTCAACATCTACTTCTGTCCTACTATGACAGCACCATTGAGAGTGTCCTGACATATGGTATTCTTGCATGGTATGGGAGCAGCTCTGTAGCGGACAAAAAAGCTCTACAGAGAATTATTAAAATTGCCCAGAATATTATTGGACTCCAGCTACCAGCCCTGGACAACATCTTCGAATCTCGTGGTTTGAGGAAGTTGCATAACATTCTCAGAGATTTTTCCCATCCTGCTTACAATCTTTTTGGACTGTTGTCTTCTGGCAGAAGATATAGAACATTTAAAACTCCAACCACCCATTTTCTGAATAGCTTTTATCCCAGAGCTATAAGTGCACTTAATAATGAACTAAAGGGCCACCATCAGTGAACTGTTGGACAGTATTACTTGGTCTGTTGGGTGGATGCTGGGTGGTTTAGGGGTGGGGAATTTGTGGTGGGTGGGAGTGTGTTTGGGGATTATGTGTGTGGGACCTGGTCTTTGGGTGTCATGTAAATTTCATTGTATGTGTATACTGTGTACATACACGCAATGACAATAAAGTTATTAAATAAATTAAATATTAAATAGTGATTTCGTGGACATAGCTCTACAAGAGGTCTAGGTAACATGAAGGTTTTGTTTGTTGCCTTCTCTTGGGATATTTTTGACAGTTCAGAGATTTCCAAGGACTATTGAAGTCTTTATTGAATAAACTTAAGGCTGGTGTGAATAGAAGTGTTTGTCACCCATCTGAAATGTTTCTGCTTCAGTTTATGATTAAGTTGAAACAAGAGTGAGATATACATTAAAAAAAACATTGAAGAAGAAACAAGAAACTTCTTCAGTTCTGACTGAACGGTGGGGTTTATATTCCTTGCAGTCGCCTGGTTATTAGTACTCTCTCTGAGAATTGTTAAGGCCACTTGGAGGTTTATCTGCGCTCTCAGCATCACCGGAATAGTGGAAATGGATGTGGAAACTTTTGGGAGCCGCTGAGGGGACTGCGTTGTAAAAAGGAGATAGGTGGTGTCATAGTCCTCTGTTTAGTTTGAATGTGATGGCCTCAACATCTCTGAGAAAAAGTGCTAATGACTAGAGGAGCACAAGGAACATAAGTGACTAGAGGACTGCAAGGAACATAAATCTTTCTATTCCCCAGCATTGAGTCAGAACTGAAGAAGCTTCTTGGATGAGAAGTGAAACATCTTCAAGGAAAAAAACAAGAAAGTCCATTTGCCTCTTGAAAAAGCACCTTTGAGACAACCATGAGCTGGATGACTGACAATCTCCGTAGACATTGAAAAAAACAACAACTGGAGGATAAAGATTCATCTGGGGGGATTCAAAGCCAGAATTTCTATCTTTGAGTCTCTGGGATGTTCATAGTCTCGGGGATGTTTGCATCCACTCCAGAATTTCTTCCCTTTTATTTATTTATTTATTTTGAATTAGGCTAAGCTTTGTGATCTTACTCCCTCCCAAAAGAAATCGAACCAAGAAACCTTTGTTTGTCTAAAATTCCCTGCAAAATAAATATTTAATGTTCGCAATCGAACATGATCGCACTGCTGGATAGGTTGAAAGTCTGGGGATGGGGGATGTTTAGGCTTCAGAACCATCTGATCTCCACTTTGAAAAAAGGAATCTGTTTTGATGGCACCTTCCTCCGGCCAGACTAGCCAAAATGTATAAAGGATACTCTGCTACATGTTGGAAATGTAAAAAAGAAAAGGGCACCTTTTTTCATATATGGTGGACATGTAGAGAAGCACAGGTGTATTGGCGTAGGGTCTGGGAATGGGTAATAGAAATGACTAGCCAAAACATTCTATACAAACCTGAGGCATTACTATTAGGAATATTAGAGAAAAATGTAAATAAAGAGGACACATATTTAATCATTCATGTGGTTACGGCGGCAAGGATTTTATTTGCTCAAAAATGGAAAACAATGGAAATACCGAGTGAGGAAGATCTAATAAAGAAAATTATGTTTTTGTGCAGAATTAGATAGGTTAACTAAAAGATTAAAAAACCAGGAAGACACAAAATTTTATTTGATATGGAACAAATTTTATAGATGGAAGGAAAAAAAGATAGAGGTCACAAATGATGAGACAAAATAAAAAAGTAGAGATTAGAAATGTATAGTTTATATATAGATAAGTTATATATGTAAATAATGTATAATATGGACTAAGATGTCTGTCAAAGACGATTTACCATGTTCAATGTTTTTAATCCTTTCTTTCTGTATTCAATAAAAAACTTTAAAAAAAAAGAAAAAAGAAAAAATGATTCTGTTTTGGTAGGCTGATTCGATTAAATCTTTAACAAATGGCACCCTTCACAGATTCATGCAGCCCTATGGGGTGGGATTCCCACAAGACAAAATTCACCTGGAGTGCAAACTGCAGATGCATTTGAATGCTGCATAGTTTTGACACCCTAGGCTCTAATTTCAAACACAGTTTGGCTGCAAATTAACCACTTGAATTAACCAAGGCTGGTGTAACTAAAGATCTGACTTTAGGGAGTTTTCCCCCCTCCCAGTTCTGTAGTTTACTATATATGGGAAAACTACACATTGAAGGGATTTTTATGTGAGTTAGAGTGAGCCACGGTGGCACAGTGGTTAGAATGCAATACTGCAGGCTAATTCTAGCCACAGCCAGGTGTTCAATCCTGACCTGCTCAAGGTTGACTCAGCCCTCTACCCTTCCAAGGTTTGTAAAAATGAGGATTGTTGGGGGCAATATGCTGACTCTGTAAACCACTTAGAGAGGCCCGGAAAGCACTGTGAAGTGGTATATAAGTCCAAGTGCTAATGCTATAAAAACATTCCTACTGCCAGGAGTTCGATCCTGGCCAGCTCAAAGTTGACTCAGCCTTCCATTCTTCTGAGGTCAATAAAATGAGAACCCATATTGTTGGGGGCAACAGGCTGACTCTGTAAACCCCCTTAGAGAGGGCTGTAAAGCACTGTGAAGTGGTATATAAGTCTAAGTGCTATTGCTATCTAAGCCAGAACATCGTCAGCAAACAATGATAGTTACCTCCCAATAGTGGTAACAACTTCCAACCTACCACTAGAAGTTATTCAGGTTCTTTTTGAAGTCTTTTTCCTTTGTGTGCAATCTTCCATCAGTATATTTTAACTTCTGTTCATAATTTATTGAACAATCCAATATAAGGTAAGGAGAGCAAGCTTGTTCTGCTGACATTGGATTTTTTCATTTCAAAAAGATTCAACAATAACCTTAAAGCATTAAAAGCAGAACTCTTAGAAGGTTTTGAGTATACATCACAAAGAGCTCTATATAATTCAGAACTAAGTCTCTTCTGCCTAGCTGAAGAATTCTGGGAATTGAATTCCACAAGTCATAAAAGGGCCAAGTTTGAAGACCTCTGCCTTAAAGGAAATTCTGCCTTTGTCTCAATCGGTTTGATTACCCGTCCAACCTTGCTCTGAACTTGGAAGCTCAATAGAGCTGTAGATTAGACTAGGACGTTGAAGTAGTATCTCAAAACAAGTGCATAGGAAATCACTATTGCCAGAAAATATCATGGCTTTGTCCTTAATGTCACCTGGAATCACAGCTTATGAGAGGGAAACACTACTTTGCTAAACCAAGATAAGTTACAAAAACTCCCATGATATTCTAAGATTTATAATAACATATAAGATTGCAAGGCGATCAAACCAGTCAGTCCTAGAGGAGATCAACCCTGACTGCTCTTTAGAAGGCCAGATCCTGAAATTGAAACTCAAGTACTTTGGTCACCTAATGAGAAGGAAGGACTCACTGGAGAAGAGCCTGATGCTGGGAAAGATGGAGGGCAATAGAAGAAGGGGACGACAGAGAAGGAGGTGGCTGGATGGAGTCCCTGAAGCAGGAGGCGTGAGCCTCAATGGACTCCAAAAGATGGTAGAGGACAGGAAGGCCTGGAGGAACGTGGTCCATGGGGTCGCGATGGGTTGGACACATCTTCACAGCTAACAACAACAGCACAAGATTTATAATAACATATAAAGGCTAAAACATATAAGGAACAATCACTGGAATTGGATACATCTAGTTTAATGAAGAGAAGGACTAAGGGTGACATGATAGCAGTCTTGCAATATTCTCAGGGGCAGCCCCAAAGAAAAGGGAGTCAAGCTATTCTCCAAAGCACTGGAAGGCAGGACAAGAAGCAACGGATAGAAACTAATCAAGGAGAAAAGCAACCTAAAACTAAGGAGAAACTTCCTGACAGTTAGAACAATTAACCAGTGGAACAACCTTCCTCCAGAAGCTGTGAATGTTGCAACACTGGAAGTTTTTAAGAAGAGACTGGACAGCCATTTGTCTGAAATGGTATAGGGTTTCCTGCCTGTTGTTGTTGTTGTTGTTGCTGTGATGATGATGATGATGATGATGATGATGATGATGATGATGATGATGATGATGATGATGATGATGATGATGATGATGTATATTTCTGGGGAGCTCTGTGACCTTACCAATTGTGTCTCCCATAACCAGACTAAGGGATTCCATGCGTTGCTTCTCTGGGTCTCGAAAGAAACAAAGATAACCAGCTAACATTTGGGAAGATTGTGTAATTGAGACTTGGAAGAGAATAAGAACATACTAATCTAAGCTCTTGTCTAAGCCACTGCAGATTTTCTTTGGAATTTTATAAAATTTGCTAATCGACAGGCCTGCCTGCAAGGTATTTATTGAAGAATTTCATTCCAGACTATGTGTTGCTGCGAAGTGTGTGTCTTTTCAGTAAAAAAACCTCAGTGGCAGACGATTATATTAAGGATTTCTGGATCTGACAGACGCTTGACTGATGATTTAGAAATGTGTAATGCCGCTGAATACCAAATCAAACAGTGTGTGTAAAGGATAATCCTGCTGCAAGAAACACTTTATGCAACTTATCCTTCTAACTACCCATGAGCTCTGGACTTAGTCAGAAAGCCCAGTTTAGAAAATAAGCGAAAGTGTTATTGCATCCCACAGGATACACACAAATCCAACCAAACATATACCAGAGCCTTTACTTTCACTCAATATGAGTAAGCATTCTTTAGCAAGCAAATGAATAAGTATCAAAAAAGAAAAAAAAAGAAAGAAAAAATGGCACTAGCAATAGCACTTAGACTTATATACCGCTTCCCAGTGCTCTTACATCCCTCTCTAAGTGGTTTAGAGAGTCAGCCTATTGCCCCCCCCCAACAATCTGGGTCCTCATTTTACTGACCTTGGAAGGATGGAAGGCTGAGTCAACCTTGAACTGGTCAGGATCGAACTCCTGGCAGTGTGAATGTTTTTTAATAGCAATAGCACTTAGACTTATCTATCACTTTACAGTGCTTTACAGACATCTCTAAGCAGGTTGCAGAGTCAGCATATGGCCCCCGGAAATATGGCTCCTCATTTTACCAACCTTAGAAGGATGGAAAGCCGGTCAGGATCCAACTCCTGGTAGTGTGAATGTTTTTTTTATAGCAATTGCACTTAGACTTATATACTGCTTTACAGCCCTCTCTCAATGGTTTACAGAGTCAGCCTATGGCCCCCAGCAATCTGGGTCCTCGTTTTACCGACCTCAGAAAGATGGAAGGCTGAGTCAATCTTGAAGGTAGTCAGGACTGAACTCCTGGCAGTGTGAATATTTTTTTTCTAGCAATAGCAATAAGCACTTAGAGTTATCTACCGCTTCCCAGTGCTTTACAGCCCTCTCTATTCAGTTTACAGAATCAGCCTATGGCCCCCGACAATCTGGGTCCTCATTTTACTGACCTCGGAAGGATGGAAGGCTGAGTCAACCTTGAGCTGGTCAGGATTGAACTCCTGAACCTCTGGCAGACGAGAATCAGCAGAAGTAGCCTGCAGTACTGCGTTCTAACCACTGCGCCACCAGGGCTCATAGTAGAAGGCCTCTGTCCAATTTGTGACAGGGTAGTGAGAAACAATCCTGTCAGGCAAATAAAACAAAGCAAAATATGATGAAAGCTGAGGGAATGGGGTACTTCAGCAGAGTGTGTGTTTGTGCGTGTATTTGTGGGTTTATGTTAAAGCAGGATTGGGCTGAAATAAATGGTTGCTGAATGAATGGGCACAGCACTGCAATGAATACAACGCAGAACCTAAGAAGCTTATTGGATGAGAAGTGAAATGTCTTTAAGGTAAAAAAAAAAAAAACCAAGGAAGTCCTTGCCTTTTGGAAAAAACATCTTTGGGGAAACCGTGGCCTGGATGACTGAGAATCATCCATGGACAAGTGAATACAAAATGCAATGATCTGTATAAAAGGAGTGCATTGAGGTTGTTTGATCATATAGAGAATTAATAAGGCTTTGAGAATGTCCATAATATTTTATACTTATAGCCCTATCATAGATCAGGGGATGTCAACCAGTTGGGCATCCAGCTTATGGAAACCTGCTATAGACTGTTAGGCCTTGGCTGGTTAGGACCATCAGCGTGGGGTTCTCTCCCTGTTTTACCACTCCCAAGAGACCTGTGTCTTCTCCCCAATGTATCACACTTGAAAAGCCTCAGTCAACTAGGCCCACTGGTGTGTAGGCTTTCTCCCTGCCCCCCCCCACTCCCAATTGTCCAAGGACAATTCTAACTGTCCGTCCATTACCCTGGGGGGAGAAATTTTGTCCCCCTCAGAGAGGGTTCGCAACTTGGGTGTCCTCCTCAATCCACAGCTAAGTCTAGAACATCATTTTTTGGCTGTGGCGAGGGGGGCATTTGCCCAGGTTCGCCTGGTGCGCCAGTTGTGGCCCTATTTGGACTGGGAGTCACTCCTCACAGTCACCCATGCCCTTGTCACCTCGAGATTCGACTACTGTAATGCTCTCTACATGGGGCAACCTTTGAAGAATGTCTGGAGACTGCAGGTAGTCCAGAATGCGGCCGCACGAGCCGTCTTGGGTCTCCCAAGACATGCTCATATCACTCCAGCTCTCCGTGAGCTGCACTGGCTACCAATTGGTCTCCGAACACAATTCAAAGTGTTGGTTATGACCTATAAAGCCCTTTATGGCAATGGGCCAGGTTAGTTGCGGGACCGTCTTCTGCCTCATGAATCCCAGCGACCGGTTAGGGCACATAGGGTTGGCCTCCTATGAGTCCCGTCTATTAGGCAATACCATCTGGCGGGGCCTAGGGCAAGGGCCTTCTACGTTGCTGCCCCAGCCCTCTGGAACCAGCTTCCCTCAGAGGTTCGCACTGCTTCCTCCCTCCTAGCTTTCCGGAAATTGTTGAAGACTCATTTATGCCGACAGACTTGGGACGTATGAATTATACTCTGCCCCTGGGCCTAGGAAGGTGCCTCCATCAGTGATTGTGTACCGATTGTGATTGTATGCTGTATGAATGTGTTTTGGATTGAATGAATGTGTTTGGATAGGATGGTTGATTCTTATTGTAATTTATTTTTTTTATTGTATTATTGTTGTAAGCTGCCCTGGATCCCAGGAGAAGGGCGGCATAGAAATTTAAATAAAGTCAAAAAAAGTTAAAGTCAATCTCACCAACCCAGAAGGTCCTGGTCTTCTCCTTGCTGAACCATACCCAGGTCTACTTACTTTTTCTTTTCCCTGCCGCTGCTGACAAGTGTGCCCCGCCACTGTGAAGTACACCTAGAAAGCTAGCCATTGTAATGTTTCTGATTTTTACAGCCACTATACCAATCTCTTTGGTCTCCCAATCCATTAAAAAAGTTTCTTAAATCAAAATACGTTTTGTCCTTTTTGCCAAATGTATATTATTTTAAATCCTCAAGTCTCTATTTAAATAAAGTCCATACATCCAAAAAAGGTAACACTCACCAAGTGTAAAATCAAGCTTGCTGCTTTGAAGTTCTTTCATATCCATAAAGTGGTTAAACTGAAGATTTCCAACTGTTATTAGAAAGTAAGTTTGGCTGGCTTAGTGTCCTTATGAAAGGATTCCCTGGTGCTGAGAACAAAGATGGTGATCTTGATGGTGAACTCTCCTTTAGATCTTACATTTGAAAAGATTCCTTTACTACAGCAGTTCTCAACCTATGGGTCGCGACCCCATTTGGGGTCGAACGACCGTTTCGCAGGGGTCGCCAGACACCGCGGTCCACCATTTTGTTTTTTGTTTTTTTCGTCGCGCGCGCACTGCGCATGCGCGGATCGGCCCTTTGCGGTCCGCCATTTTTTTGTTTTTTGTTTCTTTTTATCATGCGTGCACCGCGTATGCGTGGTTTGGGCTGCCACGCGCGCACCGCGCATGTGCAAATCGGCCCGTCGCGGTCTGCCATTTTGTTTTTGTTTTTTTTTGTTGCGCGCGCCACGCATGCGCGGATCAGCCCGTCGCGGTCCGCCTTTTTTTTCCGTCACCTGTGTGCCGTGCATGCGAGGTTCGGGTTGTCACGCGCGCACCGCACATGCGCGGATTGGCCCGTCGTGGTCTGCCATTTTGGGGGGGTTGGTTTTTTTGTCGTGCGCGGATCGGCCATTTTTTTTGTTTTTGTTTTCATCATGCACGCGCTGCCCATGCACGGATCAGGCCATCAGCGCGCGCCGCGCATGCGCGGATCGGCCCGTTGCGGTCCATCATTTTGTTTTTGTTTTGTTTTTCCGTCACGCGCACGCGCGGGTCAGGGTCGTGCCGCACATGGGCGGTGCAAGTGGGGTCTCAACCTGAAAAAGGTTGAGAACCACTGCTTTACTAGGTCATAGAGCAATATCAATTTGGTGTTCAACATGGTCTTAAGGAAGTTGGACTGGGATAGTTTTATAAAAAGATGCCAAAGTCAAGGCAAGCTACATTCAATGATTCCTGGATCAGAAATCAGATCCCTGAAGCTATTTTTTTTTGTAATATTAGAATTAAGCTTTTTCCATACTTTCAGAAGAGCATGAAAATGGCAGAACGAGCTGAGCCTTCAACACATTCCTAACATTTGCAAAAGGCTGAACACGGGGCTACAAAAAACATGAATATTCATAGTAACACAAATTCACAATATGTAACAAGAAGAATGCCCCTTTGAATGTTTACAATGAAACAGTTCAGGATGAATTCCGCATAATTATGTGTAATATAAACACTGGCCAGGATCATTATGTCATAGCTCCCAAAACATTTAAAATAGAGTTCACGCAACTGCTTTCGTAGCTTCCTGTCTTTATGTATACAAATTAAATCTATGGTGGCACTTTTTTTCAAAAGCAGCTGCTTCATTTATGAGTCATCTTGTGAATTATAATAGTTAGGAACAGGCAGCAATTAACATGTTAAATCTGCAGAGACCATTTGTCTCAATTTTGTCTCTTTAAAAAGTGTTGGTGGCAACTTATTTTTTTTGGGGGGGTGTAAATGAAAATGCTTATTAAATGTCAGTACCAGCAATAAGTGATTGATATTTAATTAATATGTCATATGTGATAGCTTTTAAATGTTAATTAATGCCTAACATCTCTCTAAGTGATACTTGACTTATTAATTAATATTAGACAAAAGCATATAATTGCGTGCAAAATGAAGTGGATCCCTTACATCTCTAGTTGAAAGTGGATCTAAGAGGATGTCCTGTTCTTTTTATTTTCTTCCAATATGTTTTTGCACCAGAATTATTCTGCAGGAGCTATTATTAAGTTACCATTGGCCCCTAGGTGACGAATGTGAGAATTGCTGAAATACTACATGGATACATTTAGTCAAGCAAAATACAATCAAGTGTTATTAGCACTATATGGGAGACATATTGTGATAACACTGATAAACGTATGGCTACAGATTATTATGATTGGCACAATTGTTGGCTAGGCAGAAGTGAATATCTGATGGTGTTACAGATCTCACCCCAGGATGTAAGCTGTTCCAAGTAAAGCTGCCTTTTGCAATTGACTCATGGGGATTTTATCAATGCTGATGATATTCAAGCGGTGCTCCAATTGTTATGGGATGGCACCCAAGGTGCTATTGCTATTGGTATCACCAACATTATTATTTATATTGGGGAAGTGGAGGAACTATACAGTTGAACAGGATATTCTACAAATAGTCTCCAAATTACCAATAGAACAATCATATTTCAGGGTTGAACTCTGAGGATGCTACATTCTCCATTTTCCCCCCTCAAGATAAAAGGTTGTGCAACTTTTTGGGAAATAAATAACTTAAAAGTAGCTTGCTGTACAATTAGGATGACTGCCCCTCAGTGGTTCAGTTCTGTCTTCTGTCTTCATGTCATGGTTCCAACAGATGAAACTCTTCAAAGAACTTTGAAGCATTGTTTACCTTAAATAATCTTTATTTGAGTGGCATAGCATCAGCACATATACAGGCAAAGCCAAAATCTGAATTCCCCTCCCCTGAGCACATAGTATCAAAGCACAATTCCCTCCTCCAGTTAACGGTCATAAATCACATTCCCCAATTAGTTTAAAGTGTGAGCTTCCCCTCCAGCTCTCCATCCCACCAACTCTTTATCATCTCTTATTTCAATAACCTTGGTTCTCATGCTAGGTTCAGTGCTATTATGTCTAGCAAGACTCTCATGCACATTTCACCCCCTCCCCAGCATCTCTAACTCTAAAAGCAAAAAGAAAAAAAAATGGCTGCATTTCCATCGGTTGTCAATGCAAAAACATCTGATGTTAGCAGCATTGATACTTCATTCCAACAATTCTAGGTTCTCCTTAGCAATGTGTTATCCTTTCTATTTTACATTTTGATCCTAGAAACATTAAGTCTACAGCAGGTGGCAGCTCCTAGCTTACCTTGGATGATGCCATTTGGCTAAGATTGCACTGGAGTGCTTCAGACAGTTCAAGGGCTGTAGTTGAAAGTTGAAACAAATGTCCGAGAATATTTTCTGTGTTGTCATTAAGAAAACAAATTACTAGGATTTATACTTTGCTAACAAACATAGGTTTATGGAATGTCTACTTATCTGAGACAAAGTACAGATCTGGTGATTCTGCCATGAAAAAAATTCTGTGCACGAAATTGTGTTTCCTTGCAGCTAAATCTGGCTCCTTTTTTTTGGTGACACGTCTTACTGTCACAATACTGATGCTTGCAATGTTTATATATGTGTTTAAAAGTTAACAATATCATGAAAATTCTTTATACTGTATATCTCTAGAATACAATTTCTGCATTTGGCCCCTATAATTCCAAGTCTTGTCTACCAAGTATTTTGTTATTTTCATAATTTTAATTTATTATTTTCATCATTTTCAAAATGATGTGGTTCCACAAAAAAGCAAGCATTGTTATTAAATCCTCACTCTGTTTTAATATTCCATTTTATATTTTTTAGCAGAAGAGATTCCACTCCTTCCAAGAATTCAACAGATACTGTTTTTTCCAGCATTGGGAAGAACAGGATGAAAAATCAGCAGACAGCTTGGTTGTTGATGAAGCATCACTAGCATAGAAATGCTGTAAATTGATTTCTTGGTTCACAAAACTAATATAAAGAATGAAAGGCAATTAAATAATGTTTAAACCAGTCTTCAAAGTAATTTGTGGATCAGAACTGCATAGCTATTAGACATATACCATGTTTCCCCGAAAGCAAGACTCGGTCTTATATTATTTTTGCCTCCAAAAGAGGCATTAGGTCTTATTTTTGGGTGGTGTCTTATATTTTTCATGACACCTACCTTGCCTCGTGGCGGTGGCACCAACAGCCCCATCCAGCAGTTGTCCCTATGGCTGCTGGCCCACTTCTGCGGTGGCCACTTGCAGCAGGAGGCTGTGTGGCACATTGTGCCATTGCCACCACGGCAAGGTGAGGCAGGTGGGGGAGGAGGTGGAGCTGCCCCATGCACCCCATACCTGCTTCCTTCAGCCCTCCCCCCAGCCAGGCCATTCCTTCCTCCCTTTCACTCCCCTCCCATGCCAGACTACCGTGCTACCATACAGAGGATGGGTGGGGTAGACCTGGTCCCCTTTCACCATTTTGGAGCAGGGGGGAGTGTGCCGCTGGAGGCGCTTTCTTCATGCTCCACCCATAGATCGCCTGCTCAGCAGCAGCCACCACCTCCTTCTCCTCCGCCAACTCTCCTGTGGCTTGCTCCAACACTGGGTGGCACAAGCCTCCCCCGCCACCTCCCTCCACCAGCCCTCTGTTGTCACCACTGGAGAGAACAGAGAACGGGAAGCGGAGCGGCTCGGTGCAATGATGCAGAGCAAAGAAGAGCACTTGCTTGATGCCCTGGATTGCCCCATGTCTCACTTCTCCGTTCTCAAAATGGCAGCCCCGTTTCCTGCCACTTCTCTTCCCAGGGCTGCTATAGAGCTTGGCACACCATTGCTCAGCTCCTCCCTCTTCCCAAAAGCAACAACAAAAAAAGCTTCACTAACCTGCTTTCCCGCTCTGGTGCGTTTCTCTCCTGCTGCAGGGAAACGGAGTTCATGGGGCTAAAAAAATTCAGTCAGACCTTCCAACTCCGCGAGAACTTTTTTCCCATGAGAATGGCCTGGCGGGGGGGGCTGAAGGAAGCGGGTGTGGGGCACAGCTCCACCCCCTTCCCCACCTGCCTTGCCTTATTGTGGTGGCAGCGGTGCAATGTGCTGTGCGGCCTCCTGCCCCATTGGGGCAGCCAGGTGGGATGGAGTGGGGTGTGTGTGTCATAATTAGGACTTATTTTTGGAGTAAGGCTCATATTAGACCCTCCCCCACAAATCAGGGTAGGTCTTTTTTTCAGGGTGGGTTTTATTTTCGGGGAAACACCATAGCTAATTGGATGCTCACTGGGTATGTTTCCTGAAAACTGGCAATTTGGGGTAGCAAAAACCAAAAAAAGCCCACTGATGGTTTGAACAATCAGTAAATGCGATAAGTTTCATCTACACTTAAATATACATTTAATAAATTGCCTTGACAATTTAGATCAGTTTGGCTAATATATTGCTGAAGCTGTTTTATTGAAGCGGTTTTGCTTTATGAAAGCAGATCCCTTTAGTTCAAGCAACTCTGATGACCTAACTTGCTTCAGCAAATCTTCAGTTTGCCTTTATGATTTTCAAGGTCCTTGTAAATTGACAGTGGGGGAGAAGACAGAATAACAGTCTTTAATTTGTGCTGTAATATTGCATTCAACATTTGAACCAGAGACTTCCTTGTTTGATCTCTTGCACCCGCTCTAAACATCAGAATTATATACCATTTCCAAATAATTGGAAGTATGAGTAAGGTCAAAATGTTTCACCAGCTAGTCACGTAGAATTAGAGCAAGCAGAACAGATTAATTTAACTTCTGTCATGTTCATGTAAGTAAATAATTACTTACTAAAATTCCTCTCACAAGTTTCCTAGATCTTTCTTTTGAACAGAAGAAGACTGCGTGGTTGAACCTGCTGAAGCTCACTTGCAAATTGGCAGATGTTCAAGTTGTTTTATTATCCAGCATAAAAAAATATTAAAAAAAAGTTTTGGGAAACATTTTTTCCCTTCTCCATGAAAAACAATTGAAGGAACTCCCAGAAGCTGATTACATCTCTCCATCTCAAAACTGCCAATAAAGATATAGATGTAAGTGAGGACATGAGATCCAGTGGTGGGATTCAAATATCTGAACAACCGGTTCTATAATTATGTGATGTAGGCCTGGGCCTCTGATGCCTAGAACGGACTTCCGGAAGTGGCATCATACACTTCCGGTGGGCCATTCTAGGCTCAGAGGCCTCCTCCAGGCCTCCAATACCTATTATGGACTTCCGGAAGTGGTATCCATGCATTTCCGGTGGGCTGTTTTAGGCCTGGGAGGCCTCCGAGGCCTAGACTGGACTTCCAGAAGGCAGCCAGTTCTCCGAATTCAAGTAAATTTAGCTACCAGTTCTCCCGAACCGGTGTGAACCGGCTGAATCCCACCACTGATTATATCTGTCATTAGCATTAGAATAGGTCAACGTACATGGAGAAAAATCTGGTGGAGTTTGTTCTACATTTACTATATTTTTCTCCTACTATATATCAACTGGGATAAAAAAAAGTGGGATTTCTTTCTTTTTCTTTTTTGCAACTGCTGTGTGTCAATCTTAAGCATAATTGCTCAGAAGGAAGCTCTGTCTTGAAAGTATTCACTTTCAAGCAGTTTGTCAGTTGCAAATCGGTTCATTATTAACCAGATTCCTTCAGGATAGGTTAGGATGAGATACTACAAGTCGGAGGGAAATGTTGTGGTGTCTCAGTGTAGCAGCTTGTAATAACAAAAACTGAAAGAAGACCTGGGATTCAAATATGTGAACACAAGTTCTCTGCATGGATGCCACTTCCGGAAGTCCATTCTGGGCCTGGGCAACAAAAAAATTAGCTACCCGTTCTGCCAAAGTGGTGCGAACTGGCTGAATCCCACCACTGACCTAACCCTTTGGGGAACAAACTCTACTGAGGTTGTAGCCATCCTTTGTAAGCTTCTGATTCTCTTAATATCTACTATATGATGGTCCAGACACTGATAGCATTCATTTCTAAGGAGATAGGATGAAGAACAAAATTGATGCTGGAACTCTAGAAAGAACACAGAGAAGAGGAACAAAGATGATTAGGGGACTGGAGGCTAAAATCTATGAAGAACGGTTGCAGAAATTGGGTATGGCTGGTCTAATGAAGAGAAGGCTTGGGCGAGAACTGATAGCAGTCTTACAATATCAAAGGGGCTGCCACAAAGAGTGGGGTCAACTGTTATCCAAAGCACCTTAAGGCAGAACAAGTAAAAAAATGATGAAAACTAATCAAGGGGAGAACCAACTTAGAGTTAAGGAAAAAAATTTCCTGACAGTGAGAACAATTAACGAGTGGAACGTCTTGCCTTCAGAAGTTGTGGGTCCTTCATCCCTGGAGGTTTTTAAGAAGAGATTGGACAACCCTTTGTCTGAAATGGTATAGGACAGGGGTCTTCAAACTTGGCCCTTTTATGACTTGTGGACTTCAACTTCCAGAATTCCTCAGCCAGGCACGCTGGCTGAGGAATTCTGGGAGTTGAAGTCCACAAGTCATAAAAGGACCAAGTCTGAAGACCCCTGGCATAGAGTCTCTTGCTTGTGCAGGAGGTTATCTAGAATAATCCCCAACTCTTGTTATTCTGTTATTCTGAGGGTTTGATTAATTCAGCCAGAGCTATAACATTGAAATGGCTGGTAGGCAGGAGAGGGGCAAGGATGGAAACACACTCACCCCCAGCAGTTCACAGAATATATTTATAATTAGGCAGATAATTGCTTTAGTCCGGCAAGATTGTTTTTGTAGGGGAACAACAATAAATAAACTACTTAGAAGTAACTCCATATGTTGTTCTCGATTCTTTTGGGCCTGACCCTATCACAAATATTTATGATTCCCCGCTCTAATGAAAAAGTCCTTATGTTCACTAATACATTAACATTTTCACATTCAAATTTTTAATTGAATGTGAATGGAGAAATCAATTCAAATAAAATAAAACATTATCCTCTTCCTATCCCTACAGATAATGGTAGTTTACCTGCAAGCCAGCATATTGTCAATTCACTTGAAAATAATATTCATCAGCTGCAGGATAATAATTTTGATCCGGTTCAAATTGTTATCTGAGCTTTTGAGCAAATAATATGATTCCTAATAATATGATTCAGGACTGATTTGGATTTATTGGGGGCAAACTATACATCTGTATTTTTTTTAAACAAATTTTATTGGTTTTCCAGTTTTACATTTAAGTATTCGGAAAGCAGTGTGGTGACTGGGTAATCAGTGGTTCAATAACAAATTCTTTAGTACATATCTCAGGTTACATCATTGAAAATTCCTTCTCTATTAACATTTGTTATATCATATTTAGGCTAGTAAATTTCTAATTGTCACAAACTTAGTTAAAACATCTATCAATGTATTTTTTGCTTATGCATATCCATGTCCTTTTTTTTAAGTTTTACCTAATTTTTAATTACAATATTCCAATTTAACCCTTAATATCTATAGTATTTAAATTTCGGGTAATCCAAATTTCCTGTATTTCACTACATAAAAGTTATCATATCTCGAATACACTTATTACTTAAATATATTCTTGTCTTATTTCATAAACATTTTCTATTTCTCATCTGTATTTCTTTATACACATGATATGGGGGTGTGTGTGGAAAAACCAGCAATATGGAGAAATGCTGAAAATTCATGTAATTAAAAATGGATTCTGCAGATTGTTCTTGGGGTCTTTACTACATGGTTGGGGCTGCAATCCGCTGACATCTTTGTGTTTCCTGAAAAGTTGCAGAAACAAGGGAAGAATTGCTCAGCATCCAAATGCTGTGCTCTAAAGAAATAAAAAGGTCTCACGGTTATAATGAAGGAACAAGCATGCGTCTGCACACAGACACTGACACAAATACACAGACCGTCCTTTTCCTCTACCAAAATTAATCTCAGCTCTCAAGATGCTTCAAAAGAAAACTTCTTTCTTGTTCCTTCAGGTTTTGAAATGATAATGAAATATAACTAGCAACAAGATGGGAAAAAATATTATCCATCTCTTGAATATGGAAATATATTCTCAAATATCAGCTTTCAAGTTTCTACTCTTATATGTCTGTCTATCTACCTCTCTCTCTCTCTCTCTCTCTCTCTCTCTCTCCCTCTCTCCCTCTCTCCCTCTCCCTCTCCCTCTCCCTCTCTCTCATGTCATGTAGGTAGCTCTCTAGCTGTCTAGTTATCATCTATCTCTCTATCTCTCTATCTCTATCTCTATCTCTATCTCTATCTCTATCTCTATCTCTATCTCTATCTCTATCTCTATCTCTATCTCTATCTCTATCTCTATCTCTATCTCTATCTCTATCTCTATCTCTATCTCTATCTCTATCTCTATCTCTATCTCTATCTCTATCTATCTATCTATCCATCCATCCATCCATCCATCCATCCATCCATCCATCCATCCATCCATCCATCCATATCTCTATCTCTATCTCTATCTCTATCTCTATCTCTATCTCTATCTCTATCTCTATCTCTATCTCTATCTCTATCTCTATCTCTATCTCTATCTCTATCTCTATCTCTATCTCTATCTCTATCTCTATCTCTATCTCTATCTATCTATCTCTATCTATCTCTCTAACTATCTCTCTATCTCTATCTCTATCTCTATCTCTATCTCTATCTCTATCTCTATCTCTATCTCTATCTCTATCTCTATCTCTATCTCTATCTCTATCTCTATCTCTATCTCTATCTCTATCTCTATCTCTATCTCTATCTCTATCTCTATCTCTATCTCTATCTCTATCTCTATCTCTATCTCTATCTCTATCTCTATCTCTATCTCTATCTCTATCTCTATCTCTATCTCTATCTATCTATCTATCTATCTATCTATCTATCTATCTATCTATCTATCTATCTATCTATCTATCTATCCATATCTCCATCCATCCATCCATCCATCCATCCATCCATCCATCCATCCATCCATCCATCCATCCATCCATCCATCCATCCATCCATCCATCCTTCTATCTATCTATCTATCTATCTATCTATCTATCTATCTATCTATCTATCTATCTATCTATCTATCTATCTATCTATCTATCTATCTATCTATCTATCTATCTATCTATCTATCTATCTTCCTCTGTAGGTACACAAATGCCACAAATTTATATCAATGTTAAGTATTCCTTATTATACTATCGACTTTCAACAGCGCAACAAATGTTTTATTTTATATGGAAATAAAATGAAAGAAGGGAAATGCAATTTCCAATTAATTTCCTATTAATTTTTGTTTTTCATTTTTTCCATTACCGCATCCCAGTCCTTTGCTTCTTCTGTAGCTGTCAGCTGGAGGAAATTAACTACTGTTTTTTCTGAAATTTTCTTTTACTTCTTTCATGTGTGTGTGTGTGTGTGTGTATATATATATATATGCGTGTCTGTGGCTCCATTAAATGTTCACCTTCTTGCTTTCCTATGTAAGCTAACTACCTATCTAGAAAATACACTGAAGTGCTTAGGAAGAAGCTTATCTACAACAAACATGTGAACTTGTGCTGAAGGAAGGAAGGAAGGAAGGAAGGGAGGGAGGGAGGGAGGGAGGGAGGGAGGAAGGGAGGGAGGGAGGGAGGGAGGAAGGAAGGGAGGGAGGAAGGGAAGAAGGAAGGAAGGAAGGGAGGGAGGGAGGGAGGAAGGGAGGGAGGGAGGGAGAGAGGGAGGAAGGGAGGGAGGGGGGAGGGAGGGAGGAGGGAGGGAGGGAGGAAGGAAGAATAGAAATAGCACTTAGACTTATATACAGCTTCGCAGTGCTTGACAGCCCCTCTCTAAGCAGTTTAGAGAGTCAGCCTCTTGCCCCCCAACAATCTGGCTCCTCAATTTACCGACTTTGGAAGGATGGAAGGCTGAGTCAACCTCAAGCTCCATCAGGATCAAACTCCAGACTGTGGATAGAATTAGTCTTGCAATATTGCATTCTAACCGTTGCTCCATCACAGCTAATAACTGATTGATTGATCAGTTACAGTTACAGAATTATTGAATCTCAGTATTGTGGAATGCAAAAAAGAAAGAAAAACAACGATGGCCTTTGTCTTTAAACTATGGAGACTTTCCCTCCCCCCCCCCAAATCTCCAAATTAGAATGAAGAATCTTATTTGGTCGTGCACACAATGAAAACTCATTTCATGAAGCTTGAGGATTCAATTCCCAAAATAAATCATGTTTCCTGCTGTAGTGTGTTCAGAATATAGTACACATGTTCCTTTCCCCCCCTCTTTTTTTCTTTAAATAAAATATATAATGTAAATGAAATATATTGCCATTTACTTCTCATTTGAATTTCTGGCTTCTAACACCTATTTTTAATTGGAATGAAAGACTGATTTAAAACAGTATGGCTGAATTTTTAAAAAATGTTTAAAAATGTAATATTATTTATATCTTCAAATCTAGATCGTCCCTCCCTCCCTCCCTCCCTCCCTCTCTCCCTCCCTCTTCCTTCCTTCCTTCCTTCCTTCCTTCCTTCCTTCCTTCCTTCCTTCCTTCCTTCCTTCCTACCTACCTACCTACCTACCTACCTTCCTTCTCCACTCTTTCATTGTATCATTTTTCACCCATAATGAGATATTAATTCATAAAGTATTATAAGCTAGTAAAGTTAGAGACACACACAGAGAAAGACAGATTTAGAGAATTAGATTTCACATCTAGAGCTAGGACCCTATTTCAGATCAGGGGTTGTTTTTTTTTTGGAGGGGAACAGACTTTCAATCTGTCAAAGAGAGACTTCAGAAAGTCCCAACGTCAGTTAATTTCCTTTCTTATTTGTCTTGTTAAAAATCCTCACTCTCTGTTATGCCTCAGCCTATTCCAATCAGGTGCAGATTATATGAATTGTCCCTCTGAGGCTTTCACTGAATCAGCCAGTTGTCAGTGCTCAGAATCCTATCATTATCTCTGGTTGCAAATCTGCTCTTTTCTTTAATAGTGTCTCTGATTCCACCCTGAAAAGTTCCTATCACATCTCGTGTCTCAGCTGACCCCCTTGCCTTCCCTCTTAAGCTGATCTTCATTAACAACTTTTCCCACCTCTACTCCCCCCCCCCGATAATTGGACTTATTAAGCAGGACCTGTTGATTTTATTTTCAAATGAGGTTGCTTTCCCATGGATCATGGGTTAGAGAGCTGCCTTTTACTCCAATTTTATGGATCTTCACTGTAGGAGCTTTGTGCTTTGACGCTCTTTCCGGGCATCATACTTTGTTTAAGTTAGTTGCTTGCCTGTGGCTCAATAGCGGTTATTAACTGTTCTAATGATGAGACCAAACACTTTCCCTGGTTGACTACTAAATAATGAGCTAATGTAGAGCACAGTTTGACACTGGGGGAGAGAAATTGCTGTCTTTCCAGTGTACCTTAGCATAATAGGTAGCAGTGCTATTTTTACCAAGTGTCAGAGAGCGAGCGAGCGAGCAAGGATCTGGCTACAGTTAACCCTTCCAAGCATGTGGGAGACAGTATAATACATGCTTCCTATGCAGGGCTTCATTTGAAGATTGTTTACCGAATAGCACTAACACAGAGACACACAAAAAAGGCATTAGGTGTGATCCTAATAAGGACACAGGGGCTCAGCATTACCATGCAGATAGATGACAGGGTTGCACATTTGGGAAGGAACTTAGATCAACAATTTAAGCCTCATTCACACCTTTGCTCACCCTGTTTCCCATTTGTCTTCTTCCAACCTGCCTACTGATGCGTCAGAGATCATAAGATACACAGACACACATACAAAAATAAGATCGCCCAAGGGACGAATAGATATTTATGTATTTATGTATGCATTTGCTCAGCAATCAAGATTCTTCCCTTTAATCCTTTAAAAAAACAAAAGAAAAGCAACAAAGATGATTAGGGGACTGGAGGCTAAAGCATATAAGGAACTGCTGCTGGAATTGGGTATGTCTAGTTTAATGAAGAGAAGGACCAGGGGGGACATGACAGCAGTGTTCCAGTATCTCAGGGGCTGCCCCGAAGAAGAGGGAGTCAAGCTATTCTCCAAAGCACCTGAAGGCAGGACAAGAAGCAAGGGATGGAAACTAACCAAAGAGAGAAGCAACCTAGAACTAAGGAGAAACTTCCTGACAGTGAGAACAATTAACCAGTGGAACAACCTGCCTCCAGAAGCGGTGAATGCTCCAACACTGCAAGTTTTTAAGAAGAGACTGGACAGCCATTTGTCCGAAATGGTATAGGGTTTCCTGCCTGAGCAGGGGATTGGACTAGATGACCTCCAAGGTCCCTTCCAATTTTACTATTATTATTATTATTATTATTATTATTATTATTATTATTATTATTATTATTATTATTATTATTATTATTATTATTATTATTATTATGGATCATCGCACAGTCAGCCAGATGTTCAGACTGGATTTGGCATTTTGTCTACCTATCGAGTCCTTCCCAAGGACCTGGGATAGGCAGATGTGGATGTTTGATGGGATTACAGATATCGTCACAGGATGGAAGCAGTTCCTAAAAGGCCGCCTTTTGCAATTGACTAATGGCGAATTTGTCAATGCCAATGGTGTTCAACTGGTGCTCCAGTCGTTTTGGGATTGCACCCAAGGCGCCTATTACTATTGGTACTACCCTTGCTTGCTTTTGCCACATTGTTTCTATTTCTACTTGTAGGTCTTTGTATTTTGTTATCTTCTCCAGTTCTTTCTCGTCTATTCTGCTGTCTCCAGACACTGCCACGTCCACTATCCAGACTTTTTTGTCTTTCTTTTTTTTGTAAATTTTTTTATTATTATTATTAATTTTATAATTATAAATACAATGTAATTGTAAATTTATTTATTTATTAAATTTCTATGCCGCCCTATTCCGGGAACTCAGGGCAGCTGAGTTATAATAAACATAATTAATAAACATAATTATAATAAACATAATTATATCGTAAGGCATCGCTCAGCATCACCCCACCAGCCACATCCCCCTCTGACTTCCTCCCTTTCATCTTCTATCCCCCCACCATCTCTACCTCCCTCACTCTCCTCACTCCTCTTACAACTCCCTACTTCCCTAACTCCTCTCCCTAACTCTTCCCCCTCCTCGAATGTGGTTCTGAGGTGCCGCTAAGATAATCCATCTCTAATCTTACATAACACAATTACATATTACAAATAATAAAATTATAAATCCCCCCCAACCACCCACCCCCCGACTTCCCAAAGTGAATACAGGGTAAAAACACAAGAAAACCCACTAATTTACTCCAAAATATATAAAACCTATTAAGAATACTATATTTTGCAACCTAACACATAAATATTTAATTATATGCTAAATACAATTTCTTAAACTGATATCTCCCTTGTATATACTCTATCCATCTTTTCCAGTCCAACAAATATTTCTCATTTGAGTGGTCTTTCAGATATGCAGAGATTTTAGCCATTTCTGCCATATTTGTTACTTTCAAAATCCATTCTTCAATAGATGGTAATTCTGGCTTCTTCCAATATTGTCCCACCAACAATCTTGCTGCTGTGATCAAATTCAAGATTAAATTTGTCTCTATGGTGGTACAGTCCTTTATAATGCCAAGCAGAAACATCTGTGGTAGAAATTCAATACGTTTTTTTTAGGATATTTTGAAGAATCCACCATATTTTTATCCAAAAAGCCTTAATTTTTTTACAAGTCCACCATACATGAAAATAAGTAGCATCCATACTATCACATCTCCAACATTTAGCTTGTAAGTTAGGGTACATACATGATAATTTTTTTGGATCCAGATGCCACCTGTAAAACATTTTATAAAAATTTTCTCTTAAATGAATCGCTTGTGTAAATTTTACATTTTTCACCCAGATCTTTTCCCAAGTTTCCATCAAAATTGGTTGTCCTAAATTTTTTTCCCATTTTATCATACAGTCTTTAACTAACTCAGTTTCAGAATCAATTTCTATCAATGCATTATACAATCTTTTAATATGCATGGGCCTTTGATCTATAACTTGTTTAATTAAATTTTCATCTATTGAAGATAGGCCCATCTTAGAATCTTTTTTCCATCTAGACTCCAATTGTGCATATAGAAACCAAGTATGAACAAATCCTTCATCCTGTAACATATTCAAAGACTTCAGTACTAACAAATTCCCTTCTTTAATTGGGAGTTTTTTTATAAGGCACCACATCTAGAACTTGTGATCTATGTATATTCTCTACTGCGTGTCTGGGAACCGTCCAAAGAGGAATCTTTGCATTTAATTCATACTGATACTTTTTCCAGACACGCAGCAGAGCACTTCTCAATAGGTGCTCTTTGAAGCTCCTATCCACCTTTTTATCATACACCAAATATGCATGCCAGCCATATAATAATAAACCATACCCTTCAATATTCAATATTCTATCATTGGTTAAATTAATCCAATCACTTATCGCTACTAAAGCAGCAGCATAGTAATACAACTTAAAATTAGGCATTCTTAAACCACCCCTTTCCCTAGTATCCTGAATAATTTTTAATTTAATCCTCGGTTTCTTGCCGTTCCAAACAAATCTATTAATACGCTTCTGCCATTCCTCCAAATTCGCATCTTTTTTAAGTATAGGCAACATTTGAAAAAGAAATAAAAATTTTGGCAATATATTCATTTTGACTGCTGCTATCCTACCCAACATAGATAATTGTAGTTTAACCCATTTATCCAATTCTATTTGTGTATTGTTCCACAAGACTTCATAATTATTTTTATATAATTTGGGGTTATATAACCCCACCTTCTTTAACACCTGTAGATTCTCAAATCCCTTTGCCTGTACAGGCTCCTTCAGAAATGCTCACTGTGAAGGACCTACAGGCTGCATTGTCAAATTTGACTGAGGATTTGGAGAGAAGATTTGAAAAAAGGTTTGAAAAAATGGAGAAAAAGCTGGAGGGTAAGATTGAGGATTTGGAGAACAAGATTGAGAATCAAGGCAAAGGTGTATCTGAGGAACTGGAAAAAATTAAGGCAACAATCCAGACCCGCAATGTTGAAATAAGAGAAGATATCGTGGAAGCTGTTAAGGGGGTCTGGGAGGGTGTTGAAGAAAAAGTTGAGGGGGTCGAGCAACAAATGAAAAGTGAATTACGTGATCATGCTTTGATGGTCCAATACAATCAAATGATGTTTGCTATTAGAATTAGAGGTCTGAGGGAGGTACCAAATGAGACTCAAGATGATTTGAGAAGAATTTTTGAAGAGGCCTTGGGAAAATTACTTGACAATGCTGTGAAAAAATTTTCATGGCAAATTGATCGAATCTACAGGATTAACTCATGGGCTGCAAAACAAAGAGGATTACCTAGAGATGTTGTCATCTATTTTGTTACAAGGAAATTTAGAAATTATGTTCTCACAATATCTTACAATAAGAAATTAAGTGTTGCTGGTCAGGATCTTGTGGTTTTGAAGGAGATTCCCTCAAAAATGTTGAGAGCTCGAAAGGACTATGCATTTTTGGTTGCTGAACTCAAAATACGTGCTTTACAATATAGATGGGAGGTTCCAGCTGGACTTTCATTATTTTATCAGAGCAAAAGATATTATTTGAATTCTGTGGAAAAAGCGAAAGATTTTGTTGAGAATGTCTTGAAAGCAGGTAGACCCCCTTCACCAATACTAAAAAATGCTGATTTATCAAAAAAAGAAGGAATGGAATTTTTACAACTACAGTCTTCAGACTCACAGCCCTTACCAGCAGCTGGAGGAGTATTGATGGAGTTGCCTGTGCAGAGTATTGATATTTTTCAACCCCTGGAAATAGAGAAACTTTTTTTGTCTTTCTTATCGACAATTGTTAAGTCTGGGGTGTTATGTTGCAGGTGCTTGTCTGTTTGAATTCTGAAGTCCCAGAGGAGTTTAACTTTATCATTTTCTATGACTTTCTCTATTTTATGACCCCACCAGTTCTTGCTTACAGGCAAATGATATTTCTTGCAGATCTTCCAATGCACCATTGTTGCT